>PITA01005315.1:0-112147 GCA_004023965.1 Spilogale gracilis
GTCTTTCATCCATTTCGAGTTTGCCTTTGTGTGTGGTGTAAGCGAATGGTCTAGTTTCATTCTTCTATATGTAGCTGTCCAATTTTCCCAGCACCATTTATTGAAGAGACTGTCCTTTCTCCACTGGATATTTTTTCCTGCTTTGTCAAAGATGATTTGACCATAGATTTGTGGGTCCATATGTGGGCTCTCCACTCTGCTCCATTGGTCTATTTCTCTGTTTTTGTGCCAGTACCATGCTGTCTTGGTAATCACAGCTTTGTAATAAAGCCTGAAGTCAGGTAATGAGATGCCCCCAGCTTTGCTTTTCTTCTTCAGCAATTCCTTAGCGATTCGGGGTCTTTTTTGGTTCCATATAAATTTTAGGATTGTTTGTTCTAACGGTGTGTCTTATATCTATTTGATCTACTATAAACACGCAGGGCCAGGATTCCATTTATTTTCTATGCTTCTACTCTAATACAGGATTGAAGGTTAGCTCAGACACTTTATTTAATAGCTGTGAAAATATCTTAGAATTCCCATTTTACCAATGTAAAGTGGGCAAATTGCCATTTGGAAAAGACCTGAAGGAATTGCTACTTTTACTCTGACATTGCAGATTTTTCCAGGAGAAAATGACCTTTACTTTATTCATTTATTTTGTGTCTCAGAACTGGCTAAGGATCAAAGGTGGGTGAAAGATTTTTGATTTTCCTTTGGGGCAGCTGACAGGACCCCTATGCTCCTCCACACTTGATTTTTTTAAATTACTATGTAAAAAAAGCAGTCATCTTTAGAGCTGACCTACTGTCTTATACGAAGAAGACCATGGTTTATTAGCTATATTAATATAACCCTGTAGATCATGCTCCTTTACCTGCCACTAAGCTACTGTTGATTACAGATAAATTGCACTTGCAATTTGATGATGACAACCTGAGACATATTACCAACACTGTTAGTAAGAAAACCTGTTCCCAGTATTTCTTACTATCAGCCCCAACCAGCAGTAGATAATAGTGAGCCAAATTCTCAATGATGTTGATTCTTCCCCACCAAACCAAAAACATTTCTCTTGTTTCCTTAGTAAATAAAGAATCTTCCATGTCTCCATCTTTGGGATTATTTGGTTTTGTTTAATACGTACATGTTAGCATGTATATTTGTAAGCCTTTTGATCCCTTCTTCAACATTAAGAAAGTAGTTATCATCTTCATTAATTATTATTGGCCTTCATTTTTTCACTCTTTGGAGAGCTATCTCAAAAGCATTTTTTATGGCTGGCGTTGCATGCCTGTACTAGATTGTTAAATCCTTTAATAATGGAAGAGTGTTCTCAATCAATAACTCTTTTACTCAGCTTTAATGTATGCTACACTTTCCCCTACTCTGTACTCCCCTACTAAGTTCTATTCCAACTCATGCTCTCACAGTTCCTAGAAGAATATAATTATCTCTGTATTAATGAATAAGCTCTTTGTCTCTTACTAGATCCAGGATTTTGCCAGTTAGTTCATATTGGCATTTGACTCTGTTTATTAGTGTAATGACTAAGAGCTAAGGACAATTCATATCTGAAGAAGGGAAAATATTGTCTTGCAAGAAAACTGACTATATTAATACCCTTATAATAACTTTAGGCAAAAGAGGGTTCTTGCTCTTCTTCAGACTGTGAGAGAATCACTTCTGCAGGTTTAAAAATTTAAGGAAATCTGGGTTTAATGCTCTCAAACACAACAATCAAGATATACACAGCCCAAAATTCAGGGTCACACTTTTTTTCTATTAGAACTCTGGTAGGGAATTTTTGCCAAGATGTGAATTGTGAATTTAACCTTTCAAAAATTACCTTTTTTACAGTCAAATCCTAGAACCTGTCTTCAGCACATTCTACCTTCTGGGAACCTAAGATGGGGGTCTTCTGACTTTCACATTTAATTTTGATACTGGCTAAGTTGAACCTATCATTTTCTTTAACACAATGTTGTGCTTTAAGCAACCACTCAATTCCACAGTTCTTATAAGTAGCATATTCATAATCCTCAAATACCAAAAATATAAATCCATGCAGTTCCATCTACCTCTTTCACATACCAATTTAGTCTTAATTAGTACACTGTGTTAAGATTGACATTTCCCTTGACCATCAAAAATGTGTTTCCTATTGTCTTCTGGCTAATGACTAATTAAAATTAAAAAAAAAATTCTAATGTTTACTTCATAGATCATTTCCAGTACCAACTATCTTCAATCATATTCCCTCAAAATAATTTTTAAGGAAGTATTCCCACTGAAAATTAATAAAGAAGTAGAGGTATCAGGATAGCAAAATGAGTAAACTAATCAATGATGTAATTTTAGAGGATTGTCTGGCTTGACCTTCCAGAACTATCCAATGTGAGTCCTTAGAGTAATCCTGACCTGAAAGTTACCTGGATTTCAATACTCACATCTATCAAATATTGAATAAAGTAGAAATCAAATGCATGAAACATTAACTCTTTGGGCTGCTAGTTTTCTGCATTCATGAGCAAAGTGGGCTTTAATACATGCTTCAACTCTTTTCTAACTAAGGTTCCACAAGTAATTGTGGTTGAAAGAAAGCAAACACCAGATTGAGGGCATAAAATATTGTTAAAAAGCAACAAAAGCAAAACAAGTGAGACTACATCAAACTAAAGCCCTTCTGCACAGCAGAAGAAACCATCAACAAAATGAAAAGACAACCCACTGAATGGAAGAAAATCTTTGTAAATCATAGATCTGATGAGGGGTTAATAACCAAAATATATAAAGAACTCATACAACTCAATAGCCAAGACAAAACAAAAACTCAAATCTGATTTAAAAATGGGCAGAAGGGCTGAACAGACTCATTAATCATCAGGGAATTGTAATCTAGACCACAATGAGATCTCATCACACATCTGTTAAAATGACTAGTATCATAAAGATTAGAAATAACAAGTGTTGTCAAGGATGTGGGGAAAAGGAACTCCTTATACACTGTTGAAAGGTATGTAAATTTGTATAGCTAGTATGGAAAAGAGTATGGAGTTTTCTCAAAAATTGATGTTAGAACTACTATATTATCCAGCTATTCTACTTCTGGGAATATTACCTTCCACACCTTGGGTAGTTACTTCAGTCTCTGTAATTGCTAGCATGTAATGTATTTTTTTCTAAAAAATAAGGCATAAGGCATCAGTTTATGTTTGTGAATAATAGACAAATTGTTTTGTGAAGTGAGTGTAAAATTGGATTTAAAAAATAATCTTGGGATTGATAGTTCTTTATTCCAGATATGAGTCCATCAGATTTTTGGTTTGCATATATTTTTTCCAAGTCTGTACTTTTTCTTTTCATCCTCCTTTGAAGAGCATTTTTTTTTTTCATTTTGAGGCAGTAGAATTGAGAAAAAATTTTATTTTATGAATAGTCCTTTAGGTGTCCTATATAAGAACTATTTACCAAACTCTAAGTTTTGAAGATATTATCTGATATTACCTTTTAAAGCCTAATAAGTTTATATTTTATATTTTAACCTATGTATTGTTTGGAATTTTCCTTTTTATGTATGAGATATAAGGTTTAAGGAAGGGCTCACCTTTTTTGTTTGTTTATAGATATTCAGTTAATATAGTATTATTTCTTGAAAATACTACACACTATCTACTGAATTGCTTTTGTATCTTTGACAAAATCAGTTTGCTGTACTAGAGTGAAACTATTTCTTGGTTCTCTTTTCTTTCCCTCTACCAATAATACTCGGTCTGCTATATATAAGCTGTCAATTCTTGCAGACTTATTTGTCCCAGTCTTTGTCTTTCACTGTATACTTCAGAAAAATCTTGTCAACCTCTACAAAAATCTTACTAAAATTTTCATAGAAATTGTGTGAAAAATCTGTTAATTTGGGATGAATTGACATTTTCATTATAATCTTCTTAGCCTTAAACATAGAATGTCTCTCCATTTATTTAGATCTTTTAAAATTACTTCCATCAGCATTTTATAGTTTTAGAACAGAAGATTTGTATATATTGTATTATAGCTTTACCTAAATATTTTACTTAGAGTAGATTATAAATCCTTGCCTTAGTATGGATCTTGGAGGGAAACATTCAGCCTTTCACTTTTACATATGATGTTAACTGTATGGGTTTTTGTTGTTATTGTTGTTATTTTAAAATACTCTTCATTAGGTGGAGGCTTTTCCTCTCTATTCCTTGTTTTCAAAGAGTTTTTCTTATGAATGTGTGTTAATTTGTGTAAAATGCTTTTTTCTTAGATTAGCAGTTTTAAATTTTGATAAATTCATATATATGTATATTTTTTAAAGATTTTATTTATATATTTGACAGAGAAAAACACAGCGAGAGAGGGAACACAATCAGAGGGAGTGAGAGAGGGAGAAGCAGGCTTCCCAGCAAGCAGGGAGCCATGCCATGTGGGACTCAATCCCAGGTTTCCAGGATCATGACCTGAGCCGAAGGCAGTCGCTTAACCAACTGAGCCACCCAGGCGCCCCAAATTCATATTTTACATAATGTACATTTTGTGTCTTACCTAAGAAATATTGCATATCTCAAGATCAAAAAAACATTTTTTCAAATTTTATCCTAGAAATTTTATCATTTGAGGTTTTACATTTAAGTAATTATTTTCTAGTTCATATATATGTATATATATATACACATATATTTTACACATATATTTATACATATATATTTTAGTTCATATATATATAATTCATATCTATGTATATTCATATATATGTTAGACATTGGTTGAGATTAGTTTTTATCCAAATATAGGTCCAATTGATCTGATAATATTTATGAAAATAGCTATTTTTTTCCTTTGAGTTACATGATCCCTTTTTTAAAAAGTAATTGTTTCTAATGTGGCGTTATTTCTTTTTTTGTTGTTGTTTAAGATTTTATTTATATATTTGACAGGGAGAGAGAGACAGCAAGAGAGAATACAAGCAGGGGGGAGGGAGAGGGAGAAGCAGACCTCCCGCTGAGGAGGGATCTGGGTCTGGGGCTTGATGCAGGGCTCCATGCAGGGCTCAGTTCAGGGCTAGATCCCAAGACCCTGAGACCATGACCTGAGCTGAAGGCGGATGCTTAATGACTGAGCCACCCAGGTGCCTCTAAATGTGGCTCTATTTTTTTGCAATCAGTTCTGTTTCATACTGACTTGATGACTTTAGTTCTACACCAAGTCTTAAACTGTGGACCTGAAGTGTTTAACTTCATAAGACAGTGACAGGGGCACCTGGGTAGCTCAGTCTTTAAGCACCTGCCTTCAGCTCAGGTCATGATTCCTGAGTCCCCAGAAGGAGCCCCGGAAGGAGCCCGCATGGATTCTTTCTTCCTCTCTCTCTCTCTCTCTCTTCCTTCTTCCTTCCTTCCTTCCTTCCTTCCTTCCTTCCTTCCTTCCTTCCTTCCTTCTTTCCTTCCTCCTCCCTCCCTCCCTCTCTCTTTCTTTCTTTCTTTCTCTTTTTTTTTTCTTTTTCTTTGTAATTTTGTGCTGTATGTGCATTCACGCTTAAAAGTTTCATGTTTTCTTGATGAATTGACTCCGTTCTCAGGTATTTTCCTTTTTATCTCTGTGAAATATATTTTTTCTCAGTCTGAAGTTTTAATTTTTAATCTCTGGATACATTACCAATATGATAAATTAGTGCAAAACAATTAGTCATTGTTGGGTTGCCATTTTTCTCAAGAATGCTTGTTTTAATTAGTTCCCATGATAATTTTAGTCCTTCAACCATTAAGATATAATAACCGTAAAATTGTTTTTTAAATTTGATATGTTTGTTAAAATTTTTTGTTACAAAAGAATTGTATTTCACTAAATATATGTTCTAACCCAAACCTATATACCTGAAACCGTCTATAAAGAGATACGTGTGAGATAAAATTACACTTGGTCTCTCTTACACTTCTTTAATATTGAGCTTCTAGTCAGTTGTTTGTGAAAATTCATTCATTTTCCTCCTTTCTCAATCAAGGTGCTCTTTTGCCAATTTTTCAGTTTTTGTTTATTTTTGTTTACTTTTCCCCCATTATATTTATCCTATCAATTCCCACTGCACTGGCAATTCTCAAATCATCTTAATTTTCTGTGTTTATTTCCCTTTATATTTACAAAGGTTTCTCTATTTTTTTTTTAGAAGAACTTCAAGAAGAAATTGGTAACTTTTCTTAGACTGACATCTGTTTAGTGATGTATTTCATAGAACAGTTTGTTTTTTTTCTTATGATTTCCTGATTGGTTAAGTCATTATCCACTCTTGTCTTTGCTCTTTGTTTTTATGAATTTCAAATTAACTTGATCCACTTTCTTTTTTGCTTACTAAATTTCTCCCATTTTGATTTCCCTTCTCACCTTCTCCCTCTATTCTTTCTCATTCATTTCCCTTTATCTGCTATATATTCTTAGGCTATTCTATCTCCAGATGCTTACCACAATTTTATTTTAAAGTAGATGAGATAAAGAGGGTTAAATTAAGACGAATATAGTTTCCATTCAAGATATGTGCTAAAAAAAAGTCCTTTTACATGGATTCTCCAGCGTATTCTTTGAATTGGGGTGCCCTTTGTTGCACACATGGGAAAACCTTAATTCTTTTTTCTCCTTTCCTCTATTTTATTTTTTTAAAACTAAAGGTTTTCTGAAATATTCTATATTACATTAATCTTCTATAATTAACATCTTTATAAATGTCATTTTTCTTAGGACAATAGCACTCCCCTTTTCTCAACTCTTTGTTGAAAAATTTAGCAAATTGTTTTCCTTTATATAGCAGATGCACTTTAAAATAGTTTGATTTTTTTGCATAATTTTCAATAACAAGATTTCATCTTATATTTTTAAATAAGCTTTTGCTAAATCCTTGTATTCCTTAGACTTCTGTCTTGTAAACATTTATATTACTGTTTTTGTTGTTTTATTACTGTATTTATAAGTCACAGACTTTCTATAAAAATTCAAATATTGAAATTTTCTTTTCCACTTAATTGACCAGAATTTTCTAAAAATCATTAAATGATTATAGTAAGAGAAGCAAATTGCCTTAATTTTTTAATGAGAGTATCCATTATAAGACATTAAACTATCTCTGAGTTATTTTGAAATATTCTTTAATCATATTAAGTCAAGCATTCTTAAATTATTTACTAAACCCCTCTATTCTTAAAAATTTATATATTATTTCCCACAATATATCTCAATTAGAAGTGGGAGTTACATTTTAATGAATATATTACCAGACTTCTTCCTTTAAATTTTCGTTTGTTTCTCAACACTAAACAATTCTTACTGTCATATATTACCTTTAAAATGTTGAGGTATATTCTTTCCCTACCGACTTTGTTGAGAGTTTTTGTCATAACTAGATTCAAATGGTCTCAAATGATTTTTTTAGATCTATTGAGATGACTGTATGATTGCTACCCTCTATTTTGTCAATATGGTATATCATGTTGATTGGTTTGCAGATGTCAAACCATCCTCGGATCCCTGGAATAAATCTGTTTGATCATGGTAATGATACTTTTAATATGTTATTGAATTAAGTTTGCTAATGTTTTGTTGATGACTTTGCATTTATGTTCAAAATTTTTGGTTTGTAATTTTCTTTTCTTGTGGTGTCCTTGTCTTGTTTTGTTATCAGGGTAATTCTGACCTTAAAAAGTGAGTTTGGCGGGGCACCTGGGTGGCTCAGTTGGTTAAGCGACTGCCTTCGGCTCAGGTCATGATCCCGGAGACCCGGGATGGAGCCCCACATCTGGCTCCCTGCTTGGCGGGAAGCCTGCTTCTCCCTCTCTCACTCCCCTTGCTTGTGTTCCCTCTCTCACTGTGTTTCTCTCTGTCAAATAAATAAATAAAATCTTTTTTAAAAAAAAGTGAGTTTGGAAGTGTTCTCTTCATTTTTTGGAAGAGTTTGAGAAAAACTAATATTAATTCTCCTTTGAATGTTTGATAGCTTGGACTAATGTAGCTCTATGGTGTTGAACTTCTATTTGTTGGGATTTGTCTTTGGTTACTGAGTTAATCTTCTTATTAGCAATCATTCTATTTTGCATTATTGAGATAACTTTAACGTTAACGAATTAGCCTCATCATATTACATTCTGCTAAAATAGCTTGTGTTTTTTTCTCATTGTTATATTGATAGCTATTCATATATGGCTTACAGGAAAGCTTTTAATTTTTAAGTAATTTAATCAGTTTTGTAATAAAATTTTTGATAGTTTTTTTAAGTATAATTGACATTCAATATTATATTGGCTTCAGGTATTTAACATAATGATATGACAATTCTATACAGTTACTCAATAGTCAGTACAATCAGTATAGTCACCATTTATTACATATGAAGTTATAATATTGATTATATTTCCTATGCTGTATGTTTTAACTCTGTGACTTATTTATATTATAACTGGAACTTTTTACCTCTTAATCTCCTTCACTTATTTTACCTGTTCCTCTAGTCACACTCTTCTGACAAATATGAGGTCGTTTTCTGTATTTAAACTACACCAAAATAAAAACTGTGTAGCAAAGTAAACCATAAACAAAACAAAAATTCAGCCTACTGAATGGGAGAAGATATTTGAAATAATAGATCTAATAAGAGATTGAAATTTAAAATATATAAGGAATTTATGCACCTCAACACCAAAACAAAACAAACAAACAAAAACCCCATAAGCTATTCAATTTAAACATGGGCAGAGGACCTTAAGAAACATTTTTCCAAAGACATACAAATGGCCAACATTACTAAGTGTCAGGGAAACGCAGATCAAAACCACAGTGAGATCACCTCACTCCAGTCAAAATGGCTAGTATCAAAAAGATAAATCACTGATAAGAGAAGAGATGGGACAAAGTGACCCCTCATGCACTGCTAGTGAGAATGTTAATTGGTGCAGACACTGTGAAAAACAGTATGGAGGTTCCTCAAAAAATTAAAAATAGAAATACCATATAATCCAGTAATTCCACTTCTGGGTATTTACCCTAAGAAAATTAAGACACTAATTGAAAAAGATATATGCACCCTTCTATTTATTGCAGCATTATTTATAATACACAAATAGAACAGTAACCCAAGTGTCTATTCATAGATGAATGGATAAAAAATACATAATATATATGTCACACACACACACATACACACACACAATGAAATACTACACAGTTGCAAAAAAGATGACTTGCTGTCTGTGACAACATGTCTTCTGGACCTGGAAAAAATTTTGCTAAAATAAGTATGCTAACATACTATTATACTGAAATTAGTCAGACAAAGACAAATATCATATGATTTCATTTACATGTAGAATCTAAAAAACAACAACAATATTTCACTAGCTTTCTTTTAAATAATTTTTTTTTAGAGAAAAAGATAGAGAATAGGGGAGGGGAATAGAGAAAAAGAGAATCTCAAGTAGACTGCCTGCTGAGCATGGATCCCTAATCATCTCACAACCCTGAGATCATGACCTGAGCTAAATCAAGAGTTGGACACTTAACTGACTGAGCCACCCAGGTGCCCCAATATTTTACTAATTTTATTCAATACAGTAAGCTTTCTTTTAGGAATAGATTACATAAGGAATGTATGATAATGTATTAATTAATGTTAAAATCACTCACATTAAAATAATCTGAGTTTAGAAATTTAATAAATTCTTTCATATTTTATTTTGTTCACAATTATTACCCTATTAAATTACTTTATTCAAAAAATTTTGGATAAACCTAATTTTTTCTAGAAATTCATCCATTTATCAAGATTTTTAAATTTTTAAGTATATTTTATAAAATTTCTATATATATAATTACCTTTTGTTTATCTCATGTTCTCATATATGCATTTTTCTTAGATCTTGTAATATTTTTATAATAAAAAACAGCAATTTGTTTTTACATCCTCCTCTGCCTAAACACCCACAATGTTCTAACAAAATATATCCACATTTGGTGTTTGGATTCAAGTTAGTTTTGGATCTAAGTCAAATTACAATATTTTTTTTTTCCCTCTTGTACTTCTTTTGGTTTAACCCATATATATTGAGCAATCACAGACTCTCTCTTTTTTTAACTATTTCACTGTATCACCTCGTGGGATCATACATAGAAATACTTAAAGGTCCAAATAAGTAACACTGGAGAAAAAGTAAAATCAGAATCCTGTGAGGCAAATGCAGTGCTATTGCTAGTATGTTATAGCACATAATACAGAAAGGGAAATATGATTAATACTGTCTAATATACTTTAGAACCTAAACAGGTATAAATAGGTGTCCTTCATTTTCAAAATATAAGTCAGAATTAATGAATTTAAAATCATAAATATAAATGCTACAGGTTTTATTTCTAAATCTCTAAAATTCAATATTGGGTTTGTACGGATGCCGATTCCTAAGTTTTTCAGACAGAACACTATTTATGGCTTTTGCCTGAAATACCCAGATACTGCAAGAAAAACCAAGTCTCTGCCCAAAATTATCATAACATTTAGAGCTGTGTGTATTGGACCATAAAATCAATTAACAGATGTTTTCCTCAGCTCAATAGTACTTTCTTACATAGTATTACACATTGTTATATAGGTGACTCTTTTTTGATTATAAGAAGGGATGTATTAGCTTTAAGCCTTTCTTTTACCATAAAATTATTTTTTTCTAAAATTTTTACTTCTTAGTTCTATGATCATGGGCATTGACATAAAAACAGAAGTTAAATTTTGATACTTATATATGTTGTTTCTAAAAATTTCATTTATATTTTGGAAATAATAAATTTCATAAAGTTTGAATGCAAAATTTTTTCATTGATATGTTTGACTTTCTCTCCATGAGAGGAACTTTTACGATTAGCCAGATACATTAATTTTAATGTGTCTTCACATTTGTTTTATTATTTCTTACATATTATCATTCTTTCTCTGAAACACACACACACACACACACACACACACACACACACACACACACACAACTGTGTATGGATATATTCCCTAACAAGAGAGGTGCTCTCCAAGGCACATTTCAAAGAATGGGGAAAAACAGGCAAAAAAAAATTCATTTTTTTCTGCAATTAATCTAATTTTAAGTTATAATTCTAGTATAGATACAATTGAGTGTATACTTGAGCAGAATTGAATATAAGCTACAGTAACATAGATAAAAGTAGAACACTTTTTTTTTTTAAGATTTTATTTCTTTATTTGACAGAGAGAGCACAAGCAGAGAGAGCAGAAGAGAGGGAAGCTGGCTCCCCACTGAGCAGGGAGCCTGATGTGGGTCTCAAGCCCAGGTCCCCAGAATCACGACCTCAGCCAAAGGTAGATGCTTAACCGACTGAGCCACCCAGGTTCCCAGAAGTAGAAAACTTCCTAATAAAATACAGGAGAAATCAAATATATATGTAAACCTAATACTTGCAAAAAAGATTAAGATAGATAATGACTTATTTGGTATTCATGTGATTGGAAATTAGTTTTATGAAATAAAGGTATCCTTAAAATCTTTTAATACCCAATCTGTGTCCAATATGTGACATTAGCTAATATTATTCAATATTCAACCACTTTTGAGATATCATAAAGGATATCTTAAAAAGCTAAATACAGAAATGTTCACACAAAGGTTATTTAAGCAAGGGTATTATAATTCATTATTATTATAATTATCTGTGTGATAATTGGCTCACTGGACTGAATTTCTTTTAATTAACTTTATAAATTTAAATATATTGAAGAAGTTTTATGATGAGAGAAAGGTGACCAGTATATAGTGAAGAACATGAGCTTTTGTGGTAGAACATCTCAATTGAATCCTATATTTAAAAATGCAGTCCCTGTGACCTTAGCTCTTACCCTCAGTTTCATTATCTATTAAACTAGGATTTTAATAATATATGTAGATCTTAAAATAAAAAAAGTATAATATTCCTAAAGCACTGTGGCCATAAAAGTTTACTGTTATTTCTCTCAGAATGGCATTTGTTATATGAAAATCGTCTTCAAATAAACCATTTACTAATAAACACATAATTTATTTTTCTGTGTATTTTCACATTATCAGAAGGGATTTATATTTATTTAAACTGCATCTTTAAATATGCTGTAATAATTATTTAAAAAACAATAGGTTGCAGATTTTTTCAGAAATTATAAAGAAAGACTTGATTCACAAAGTAAATGTAGATGTAGTATTAAAAGCGTTTAATAAAAATTTTTAGGGACAACAAAAAGGAATGCTAGCTTCTTATCTGAATCTTAGCCAGAACACATGCAAATTTTACCAATATTCTAGCAAAGAGAAATGAATAGCTATGGACAGAACAATTATATTTCTGTTTGATATTTATAATTTAGATTTATGTTAAAATTAACAACCTCTTATGAAATAAGAGCAGTGTTTTTGATTAATGCTTACAAATTATCTAGAGAATCCTAAAGTAAAAGCATTTCTTCAGTTATCAGAAGTACCAGAATTATCAGTGACCAACCCAGCAGCGACTATACTTGTGCAGTGCTCCTTTTTTTTTTTTTTTAAGATTTTATTTATTTATATGAGAAAGAAAAAGATGGGGGAAGAGCACAGGGAAAGGGTAAGGAACAAGCAGATTTCCTGCCAACCTCCAAGCTGGATGCAGGGCTCCATCACAGGACCCTGATATCATGACCTGAGCTGAAGTGAGAGGCTTAACTGACTGAGACACCCAGGAGCCCTGTGAAGAGCTCATTCATAAAAAAACACAAAAGGATTTTGGTGTTGTCATCTTTTTATTTTTTTTTAAAGATTTTTTATTTATTTGACAGAGAGAAACACAGCCAGAGAGGGAACACAAGCAGGGGGAGTGAGAGAGGGAGAAGCAGGGTTCCCAACAAGCAGGGAGCCTGATGTGGGGCTCGATCCTGGGTCTCTGGGATCATGACCTGAGCCAAAGGCAGTCGCTTAACAAACTGAGTCACTCAGGCGCCCCAGGTGTTGTCATCTTTATCTTTGCAATGAGAGTCCATAAATGTTAAATTGAGCACCTCATCTCTACCAAACAAAAGTCAGTTTTTAAAAAAGATACTCATTTTGGAATTTGTAGAAGAAATCCTGAATTCTTCATGAAGAATCCTGAATCCTGAATGCTGTCAGGACTTCCTGAATTATACCCATTATGATAAAACAATTATTTCTAAACCTTAAATGACCTTACAACAGAAATTGGTTTAAATGCACAATATTAGGGGTCCTTGGGCGGATCAGTGCATTAAGCTTCTGCCTCTTGATTTTGGCTCAGGTCATGGTCTCAGAGTTATGAAATCAAGCCCCACATGGAGCTTGCTTAAGATTCTCTCTCTATCCCTCTGTCCCTCCCTCAAAAAAATAAAAATGAAAAGAGCACTTTATTAGATTATTATATATTTTACTGTATTTAAAAATTATTTTAATATTACATTAAATTTGACTATCAGGTAATACATATATCACCAATATTTTAGTTCTTATAAGTTAGCTTTACAAATTGCAGCCATCTATGCATTCAGGTCAAGAAATACTGTTCAATTCATGATTATATTTCCATAAGATGTGCAGTAAGAACTATTGAGCTTCCTGTTAGAAATCTGAAGATAAGATTCAGTGCATTCAATATGGAACCCTAGAGAACTCTAAAAATAAATCAGAAGCCATCTGGAAAATATTGAAATAACTGAAGAAAAGAGAGAGTTGAGAAAATATAACTCCAATATGTTTATCAGTACGCACCTAAGGAAACAAAATAAACCTTCTAAATTGAAAAGATAATATACACATCATAGAAAATTTGTTTTAAATGCAGATATTGAGGGCGCCTGGGTGGCTCAGTGGGTTAAAGCCTCTGCCTTCAGCTCAGGTCATGATCTCAGGGTCCTGGGATCAGGCCACATCGGGCTTTCTGCTCAGCAGGGAACCTGCTTCCTCCTCTCTCTGCCTGCCTCTCTGAGGACTCGTGATCTCTCTCTCTGTCAAATAAATAAAATCTTTTAAAAAATAAAATAAATAAATAATAAATAAATTCAGATATTGAGATCATATTTAAAAATTTGTAAAAATCATATTGATTGCTTAATTGATTCTTTTTTAATTACATGCAAGAGAACAAAATCAATGGGATTATTTGCCATCAAATTTAGAATGAAGTTGACCTCATCTTTTCCAGATATATTTTCAATATTTGAAAATATGCTTTAAGTAATGGAAACTCTTCTGAAAGAAATTAGGTCAGCAGTGGTCCTAGGACGTGTTTACTGTTAAATTTTTTTTCCTTATTTAATATTTTGTTTATGTAATGTTTACTGATTGTTCAGAATCTATGCTAATGAAAGTTACCTCCTTTAAAACTTAGAACTGAAAAGAAGCAGAAGACTTGAACAATTTACATATGAAAAGTAAACAAAACACTTTGGGCCACAAGATGTCACTGTAGCTCAAGCAAGACATGTTTTCTTGAATCAAGTAGAAAGAGACTATATTAGACTTTATATATTTAATCTGCTTTTGATTATATTCCAGATTTTTTTAATAATGGACAATAACATGAAGATAAAGCAAAGAGTAATTTGTGCCTGGAGTAATTTTCATTTACTTTTTTAGGAGTTGTGATGATAGCTATCAGAGAAAACAACAAATCAGTACTTTAACCTTTATGAAAAAAAAAATTATCATGAACAATTATAACAAAAAAAAAAGTTGCTGCCTTTCAGTCTTAATTTTTATTTGAATAGAACAGTGTAATATTCAAGGTATTAGGTCTTAATTTACACTGCAGGGGTTTATATTTGTGTTTTCTCAACTACTTTTAGACTAACCTATCACACTTAACTGTAAGATGGAAATAATACAATTATCTTATAGGGCTTTCATGGGCTAAATAAAAATTTTATATCCAGGCCTTAATATAAAATTAATTTTTAAAATTTGTTAACAATTATTTGAGAAACCAGCAAACCTGTATTCCCCAACCAGTTTTATTTTGATTTTTTCTCATATCTCTAATGTCTTTTTGTCATCTCAATTCACAAATATAAAGTTTGAATACAAAATATAAAGCCCCTGTAACTATGAACCTTGTCTTATCATACTCCTCTCTTCTCCAAATCACCTATTATTGCAATAAATATATGGTAGGAACAAAAGTTATACAGGTTTTAATTAGGACTCAGTTCATGCCTATTAAGAAATGTTTAATAATATTTTGAATTGTCAAATACATAAGTATAATACTTTGTTAACACAATGTATTAGTTAAATTAATTAAAATATTTAATACTATCGCTGATACTACATCTTAATTCTCAATATATTAAATAGTTATATATTTGAAGATTTTAAACTCAACAGAATAAAGTATAAATTAATATTTAAATTATATCTAAATATGTTACTGATGAATATTTCAAAATTGATTTCATTATGTTTATAAATTATTTTTCAAATAAAATGGGAAATACTACATTTTTCTGTATAATATATACAAAAATTTGACAAACTCACTTTATTTTTTTTTTAAGATTTTATTTATTTATTTGACAGAGAGAGAGATCACAAATAGACAGAGAGGCAGGAAGAGAGAGGAGGAAGCCGGCTCCCTGCCTAGAAGAGAGCCCATTGAAGCCTTCATCCCAGGACCCTGAGATCATGACCTGAGCTGAAGGCAGAGGCTTTAAACCCACTGAGCCACCCAGGCATCCAACAAACTCACTTTAAATTAAAATTTTATAGATTAAAAATCCTGTTTTCCCATTGATGTACTTATCAAAATAGAGCTAATTACAAGAAAGAAAAATTTAATAATGCAAATGAGGAAAAAGAATGAGTGTTCTATAATACAGTGTATTCTTGATCTCACCTAAAATGTCTATTTTAGTAAAGTTTCATGTTTACAATTCTGAATATATATCATAACTGAAAATAAAAATCTAAAGTTAATATTTATTGATATTCCACCTGTTTACACAGTGTCTAATTTTGTTGAAATAAATATTATTATGTAAATGGTAATAACATAATAATATATGTAGGCAAATAAGTATGGAGAAATGTAGTTTGCAATAAAATAGAAATATAGGGACACCTGGATAGTTCAGCCAATTAAGCATTTGACTCTTGATTTCAGCTCAGGTCATAATCTCAGGGTCCTGGGATCAAGGCCCTTCCCCTGCTCCTGTGCTCTTTCTCTTTCTCTTCTGAAATAAATAAATCTTAAAAAAAAATAGAAATATAAGTAATTAAAAATAGATAAAAAAAATAAAGCTCATGCCAAAAATACACAGATGTTAAGAAAACAATTCTCAAGTTTCATCATAATACTATGGAGATAGCAATATGAATCTTAGTAACAAAAATTATAACTAAAAATTATAGCTAATATTTGGTAATTATAGCTAACATTGCCTTTTTTGTGTATACTAGGCAAAGTGCAAAGCATATTATATTATCTCAGTGCATTCTCAAAGGAATCCCATAAAGTAGATATGATTATCTTAATTTTACTGATAAGGTAAATTCTCAGAGATAGTGAGTAATTTTCCCAGGATTTCTCAGGTACTTATTGATAAAACAAAACCAATGTCATATATGATATATCAAAAGCTACATTATATTTTCTAGCAATTAATCCAAGGGACAAATCCCATGAGGTAATCACTGAAATCCTCACAAAATCAACAATGAAAAAGGACAATGGTGTATTAACATAGTTTTTTATTATCATAGAATTGTCATAAATAGCCACTTAAATTGATTTCACGTGTTAAATAAAAAAGTATAAAATTACATATATTGATGTTTTCAATGAAAAATACTAGGGTATGTTGTCACAGTGGTGAATACTAAAAGATATGTAAAAATTTATAGACTCATATTTTGCTATGCAATAAATTTTCTGTTTAAAAAAACTTTTGGAGCAGTGATCATATTCTATAATATAGATTTTTAGAGTCTTATGAAATGGTTCACATATGCCATTTATTTTAGGCCCAGCTTTGTATATGTGCAACTTTTGATGTCAGTGCAATTAAGTGTTAAAAATATTAATTTGTCTAGGATTCCTTTCCTGATTTTTTCCTAACCCAATTTCACTTTCACCTAACCCCTATGAGGTAGAATGAGTAAGTACCTTCTTCACACCAGTTTCACAAATTAGAATCTTCAGATTCCTAGTAATCTGCCCATGTAAGAGGCCGACAAAAGAAGATAGAGATCAAGAGAATGAATGGATGATCAGGAGAGGGAGGTCAAAAGAAGGAGCTTCATTATCCTTTTATTGTAATGTAAATTCACAAGTCAATGATTACATGCTGGCCTATGTATAACATGCCCACACATGTACACACTCCTGCCAAGGAGTAATTTTGTGCCTGATTCTCAAACCCAAAACAGTCACTCATCAATTGATGTTCGAAGGATACACTTTGAGACATAAAAGCTAAAGAAATCAAGAACAAGGATATGATCTAAATGTTCATCATCCAGCACATACTTGTTCTGTTTTCAGATGATCAGCTTATTTCAAGAGAAATTTTTACTGCTTACAAATATTTCAAAATGATTCTTTCGGACCACCCCTAGCACTAGTTTCACAATCACAACACTGTAGTTCTGGAATTTCTTTTGAAGCATGAACGTAATAGTTTCTTAGAAGTCAAGTTCAAGTGTGAGATGAAAGAGACGAAGCAAAAATGTTTCTCAGAGTGTTGTTATTTTGTTTGTTTGTTTGTTTGTTTTGTTTTCTTTCCTCACTAGACAAAGTTTGGTCTTTAATACTAACTAGTATGGACTTGGGTATGTTACCTAACCATTCAAATTCCATATTCCACATTTCCAAAATAGGGATAATGAATTTACTCTTTGGATTCCTATATGAATTTACCAGATAACATATGTGATGTGTAGAATATAATTCCTACCATAAAATTGTCTCACTAAATGAAAGTATAAATAATGCTCACATTTGAGTCATGTTAACCAAATATATGTTTAGAAAGTAGTGCTTCATGATATAAATATTAAGAATGTCATGGCATTGTCTTAATATATTATAAACATTAAAAAATATTTTGTTTATTTATTTGAGAGGAAGAGAGAGAGAAATAGAGAGCACAGGAAAGGGAGACACGGTAGAGAAGAGGGAGAAGCAGGCTCCCAGCTGAGCAGGGAGCCCAATGGACTTAGTACGTCATACTAGGACATGGGGAATCATGACCTGATCGGAAGTCAGATGCTTAACCACCAAGACACCACTATTGCAAACATTTTAAATTAAATGTCTGTGTCTAAAAAATAAAGTGAAATATGTTCGGGAGAAAACTACATTTACTTCATTCTTTGCATTTTCAGAAGAGTTAAAAAATAAGTCAGATGCTTGTGGATAGAATCTTTTGAAAATGCTTAATAAAACAAAAAAGACATAACAGATATTAAAAATTCTATACAATTTCCTGAGGGAAAATATGTAGGAAACATTCAGCTACTGTGTAACCCATAAAAGATATATTTGGGGTCAGTGCAAGCAAGAATCTTTTTCTTTTCTTTTTATATTTCATTGCTTGAACAAGAAGCTATTTTTCTTTATATTTTTGTCTTAGGCTTTCATTAAACTTATGGGCATTCATCATTCTGGCCCTTCCAATTTCACTGAAAGAATGCAAAAAAAAAAGAAAAAAATCCTTCCAAAATGGATATTATGCTATATAATACTATTTACTTTCTTTTTATTTTATTTTATTTTTTTAAAGATTTTTATTTATTTGACAGAGAGAAACACAGCGAGAGAGGGAACACAAGCAGGGGGAGTGAGAGAGGGAGAAGCAGGCTTCCTGCTGAGCAGGGAGCCCGATGTAGGACTCAATCTCGGGTCTCCCAGATCATGACCTGAGCCGAAGGCAGTCGCTCAACCAACTGAGCCACTCAGGTGCCCCTACTTTCTTTTTTAAACATGAACCTTAAGTTTCAGTGTAACTCCTAGTAATATTAGGGTGTTTCAAGACTATCAGTTTGAAAGGTAAGATTTTTGTTCACAAATGATTTATTTTTAAGATTTTAAATTGGTGGGGAATTAAGCAATTATTGATTAAGATTATCACTTAAAATCTTTTATGCAACCCTTTTAAATTTGAGAGTGATTTTAGTAATTCAGTTAATATGATTGCCCTACATAAACAAATTGAAAGGCAAAGAAAGAATAAAGCAGATAAGAAACAATAACAAGGGGCGCCTGGATGGCTCAGTTGGTTAAGCGACTGCCTTCGGCTCAGGTCATGATCTGGGAGACCCGAGATTGAGTCCTACATCAGGCTCCCTGCTCAGCAGGAAGCCTGCTTCTCCCTCTCTCACTCCCCCTGCTTGTGTTTCCTCTCTGGCTGTGTTTCTCTCTGTCAAATAAATAAAAAAATCTTTAAAAAAAAAAAAAAAGAAGCAATCAGAACAACAAAAAACAAATGAAACAGAAAACAGAAACAGGACAGATGTGCTGTTGTAATTGATGCCAAAATCATTATACTTAAAGAAATAAGGTCATAGCTGATGGTAAGGAATTAGGGAAATATGAGAAAAAAATATATTAAAAAGAGAACAGAAATAAATCCTAGTTTCAGTCTTCTCATATTCTTTAAAATTATTTTTTTTTAGCTTAACACATGTCTCCCTTCATATATAACTCTTAAATTCAAAGATTTGAAGATTAGTAGCAACTGACTCCAGCTGAATGTGACCCAAAGTCAGCCAGCCTTATGGCATCGTTTTCTGAAAGTCATCTGTTTGTCTGCATGTGCTTCTATTAATGATACACTCTAGGAGTCTGTTATTTTGGCTATAGTCTAGTAGAATCTAGCTTAATGTATTTGCTCTGACGTAAAAAATCAACAACTTTAGGTGGAAACCATCAGCTAGGAATAGTGAGCTAAAGCAGAGGAAGGAGGCAGGAAGGGACAGAAAAAATAGATTTTGGGGTGTCAAAATAGAGAGGATAGAAACCAGATTGATTCCAGTTGGTGATGTTCTCCCAAGTAAGCCCTGCTTTGTTCCTTGCTATTGTATTTGCTGTTGCTTTTCTCAGCCTATGCCATTCTCTTCTCCATTTCTAATATTCCTCTCATAACTTATCAGAGTTAAAAAAGTAAAACAGTCTTTTATAAAGTATGTCAGGACCTTATGAAGTTTTTCATTATAAAATAAATAATATCTTCTACCATATGTAAAATAGACAATGTGTGTGTTTTGTAAATTATCTATGGATGTTATCAATGGAAAAGTAATGTTTTCCAGTTGTAACCTGTAACTTATAAAAGGGTTATGTACTCTTCTACTGTAGTTTATTTTAAATGAAAAACACTATCTATTAAATAAACAGATTAATTATAATTTTTTCTTCCTTGGAATAAATTTTTGTATTTATTAAGAAAAGCCATAATCATATTTATGATTTCATTTAATATAAAATTACACAGTTAATTATTAGGCTGCAACATTCAAGACAATTTTCATTGGGATCATGTGGTTGTTTCAATGATCTAATGATACATAACAAACTATCCCAAACTCACTGGTTCAAAACAATAATTATTTGTTTCTTCATAATTTTTCACGTGGGTCTGGTGTGTCAGGGATAGATGGTTTGTGCTCCCTCTGATGTTATGATGTTGGCGAGCCTCAACTGGTCCTGATGGACATGTGCCTTAACTTACATGTCTGACATCTCAGCTGGATTGCTAGTTGGCTGAAATAGTTTGGGGTTCTTCTTTACCTAAATTTTCTTTCATTTTGCAGTCTCTACAAATGATCTTGTTCAGACCAGGGAATCAGAATTCTTTACATTATAACTGACTTCCTAGGTAAGACAGGAAACTCCAAGCATCTTAACACCAAAGCACTGACGTCACACTTTGTAATTTTCACATATTCTTTTGGTCAAAGGAATATCTAGGATAGCTCAGATTCAACAAAAAGGGAGTGAATTTTTGTTCTTGATAGGGCAAGCGGCACACCAACACAGGTGTGAAAGGAATTATTGGTGGTCATTACGTAGATAACCCACTAGATGTTTCAGAATAGGAATTGTTAATGTATTTTAAAAATTAACACATAATTTTGGGGCGCCTGGGTGGCTCAGTTGGTTGGGCGACTGCCTTTGGCTCAGTTCATGATCCCAGTGACCTGGGATCAAGTCCCACATCGGGCTCCCTGCTCGGCGGGAAGCCTGCTTCTCCCTCTGTCACTCCCCCTGCTTGTGTTCCCTCTCTGGCTGTGTTTCTCTCTGTCAAATAAATAAAATCTTTAAAAAAAAATAACAAATAATTTAAGGTTAATGAAATATATTTGCTTGTGACAGAATAATACTGCATTTATACTTTCTTGTCCTCTCATTCTTGATACTTCATATTACTTCTGTTCTATTATCTTTATATATGGGTCATTACTGAGCTAAGTTTCTTAGCCATTTGACCTTCTGGGAGTTTTTCATGTATAACTTTGAACTGCCATAGGAGGAAAATGATAGATTTCATTTTGTAAATAATAATTCACAGAAGTGTTGTTGAATTCAGATTCCCTTTGTGTGCAGAAAGTTTATTATGATTGCTGTTTATGTCAACTGTGGAGGGGAAAAGAAAACAAAAAACAAAATAAAAACTGTAGAGGGGAAGTGAAGGAAGCAGGATTGATTAGAGAAAATTCAATGGTGATGTAATCATACCAGTGATTCAGAAGATAGTACAAGGAGTTCAGGAGCTCAATAAGTATTTTGAATTTAAGCAAGCCAACTCAACCATTAGCCCCTGTGATCTTCTTTGGACAAGGAAACTATCTTTAGCTAAAGGCAAGTTCAAGAGAGGGAATTAGCTGAGAGCTTTTTGTCTGCCAAGAATTTAAATAAATGAGGGATACACATTTTAGTTCTAGAAGGGGAGATAATCTCTGGGTGTCATATGACATTGTATACTAAAGAACAAAGACTTTAAAGAATTGACCCAATGTATATAAGGAATTAGCATATATTTATTTAATTGTATTGCACTGTCAATAATAGTGACATAAAATAACAAATACAGCATATTCATATTAAAACATTAGGCCTAAAAGCCTTCAACTATGAAGTTGTCTTACTTTTTTTAGTAGAAGTATAATATAGTAACCAAAATAAATAGATTAATATCTCTCTCTCTCTCTCTCTCCCTCTCTCTCTCTTCCTTCCCCCAATAATCATGTCTTCCTGATAAAGAGATAGACAGAAATAAACCTAATTTTACAAAATTGCATTTCATAATTCAAAATTGATCATTCTATTAGTATAAAGAATTCTTGAGATAAAAACTGGAACAAACAAAATTATTTCATATAAGAAATTAAATTCCATTTACATGGACTTAGGTGGCATAGATAGCTAAGCCTACATCCTCTTTGATATCTATGCTTCGTTATACTTTGTTCCTTATGATTCAATATCTGAGGATTAAATAATTAAGTTCCATTAGTAATGTTAGATGAATTACCTATAATATGCAGTATTGACAATAATATAAAGTGTTGACATTATTAAACTTAAAATTATCAGTCAAAAGTGTGGCTTCTCTAAAAGAATTAGAAAAAGAAAATACTAATGAAGCACCTTTATCTTCCATGTATAATCAATGTAGTTATTAAAGGAATTAAAAGAAAAATAATTTGTTAGATATCAAATATCTACAACTAATGCATCTAATGTTGAAATACTGAATGCTTTCCCTGATAGTCAAAAATAAGGCAAGGATGTTTACTTTCAATACTGTTAATCAAATAATACTGGAAGGTCTAGCGAGCACAATAAAGAACAGAAAAGACATACATATTGGAGAGGAAGAAATTAAACTATTATACACAAATAATATGATGGTCTACTTAGGTTATCCCAAAGAATTTATAAAAAGTAAATTATAGAATTATTAAGGGATTTAGCGAGGCCACAAGATATGATAAATGTATAAGAGTTAATTATATTTATATACTTGCAATGAACCCATAATTTGTCAAAATTAAATTTTCAGTATTGTTTACAACCTCTCAAAAAGTTTAAATGCTTAGATGTAAATCTAAGAGATCATGCATAGAACTTGTATGCTGAAAATCACACATTACTAAAAGGAATGATCAAAAAGATCTAAATAAAAGTAGAAAAAAATCTATGTTAACAGAGCTAATTTTTTTTTGGAAAAAAAAAAAGGAATAAAGGAGGAATTACACTACTTAACATTAAGAACTACCATATAATCACCGTAATATATTCTCAGTGGCACTGGTGGTGGGGTGGATACCTAGATTAATGAACAAAGAACAGTCAGAAATAGACCTACACAAATATGGCCAACTGATTCTGACAAAGGTTCAAAAGAAATGTAATGGAAGAATGGTAGCTTTTCAACAAAGGGTTTTGGAGAAATTGGATATTCTTAGGTCCAATATAAAACAACCTCAACCTAAAGCTCACATCTTAGGCAAAAATTAATTTAAAGAAAACAACAACAACAAAAAAAACAATAAAAATTTTAAAACATGATATGGGAGAAAACCTTCTGAACTTAGTATTTGATGGGTGTCTTATCTTAGCATGAACAGAAATTTATTATTCATAAACGAAAAAATCTATAATTAGAGCATCAAAATTAAAAACATTGTGATATATATGTATATATATACACACATAGAGAGATATATATGTGTGTGTGTGTGTGTGTGTGTGTGTGTGTGTGTGTGTGTGTGTGTGTTGAGTATATTTTAAATCATCTTTGTGGCACAGAAATTGGTAGCTGTTCAGAGATGTTGAATAACTTCAAATTTATGTTTTTTTCTAGATGACTTTCGTGAATAATTAAAGATCCTTCTTTGATTTTCAAATCAAATATTATCTCCTTTAAGGATGACTTTGAAATAGTGCTTTCTGTGATTCAACAGATCTTTTTCAGACATATGTTAATATTTCAAGGAGTATGTTATGTTTCTCTCTTATTCAAAATTTTGGTGTATATCCTAGAGCCACCATCTTTTCTGAGTTGTTGTCATTATGACATAAGTGGCACAAGTATGTGCTTCAGTTGATCTTAATTAAATTCTAATAAGTGATTTTTTTTTTTTGGAACAAGATCTGTGGGCATGGAAACGAAATAAAATGGTATATATGAGAAAAATAAATTTCTTTACATACATAATAAGAAGTTTGCTTTTCATTAGTATTTCCCCTGCAATATCATTTTTCCCACAATTGACATGGACTAACACTTCCCTAAATCCAAAAGCTCTTTCAAAGATCTAGAATGTAATATTTTAATATAATTATCTTTCATCTTTCTTACTACCTTAATACTACCAACAAACTCCCAATTTATTTTTTAGTGTAATCTTTTTAAATATTTATTTTTAAACTTATTTTTATTGAGATATAATTGACATATAAGTTTGAGGTGTACAATATATATGATACATCATGTCCTACAATATGATTATCACTGTAGAGTAACTGACACCTCTATCAGGTCACACAATTATCATTCAAGTTTTTTATTTTAATTCTAGTATAGTTAACACACAGTGTTATATTAGTTTCAGGTATACAATATAGTGATTTGCCAATTCTATACATTACTCAGTGCTCATCATGGTATGTTTACTCTTAATCCCCTTCACCTATTTCATCCATGTCCCCACCACCTTCCCTCTGGTAACCATTAGTTTGTTCTCTATAGCTATTCTGTTTCTTGGTTTGTCTCTTTTTTTTGTTTTGTTTTTCTTTATGGTATTTGCCGTTACGACGGACTTATTTTATTTAACATTATTTTCAGTGTAACCTTTATCCCGAGTTATACTACCAAGGAATATATTGCAAATGAAATTTTCTCATATTTTATATTGATAATGTTTTCTGTTTATTTTCCTTTTTTTTTGATTTATAAAACGTCTTTTTTTTTCTTTTTGAGGTATAACTGACATACAACATTATATTAGTTTCAGGTGTACCACGTAGTGACTCAGTATTTGTATATATTTCACAATGATCAAAATAAATCTAGTTAGCTTCCAATATCATATATAGTAATGATACAATTTATTATTCTTGTGATAAGAAATGTTAAGATCTTTGGTTATGATCCCAGGGTCCTGGGATCAAGTCTAGCTGAGCAGGGAGCCTGCTTCTCCCTCTGCCTGCTGTTTCTCCTGTTTGTGCACTTTTCCTCTCCTGACTCTTTCCCTCTTCCCTCCCCCTGACAAATAAATAAAATCTTAAAAAAAAAAAACTTTTAAGATTTACTATCTCAGTACCTTACAAATATTTGATACAATATTCTTAGCTCTAGTCACCATGCTGCACATTTACATCCCTATGACTTACTTATTTTATAACTGGAAGTTTGCACCTTTTGACCTCTTTTACCTATTTCCCCCATGTTCCCATCCACTTTTGTTTTTATTTAAATCCCCCATTTATGTGAGGTTGTACAGTATATTTTTAAAGCTTTTATTTACTTTAGACAGAGGACATGACAGGGGGAAGGATTAAGGGAGAGGAAGAGAGAAATTCAAAAGCAGACTGTGTACTGTGCACATGGCCCAACATGAGGCTGGATCCCACAGCCCTGAGATTATGACCTGAGCCAAAAACAAGAGTTGGATGATCAACTGACTGAGCCACCTAGACACTCCAAGATTGTGCATTATTTCTTTTTTCCATCTTATTTATTTCACTTAGCATAATGCCATCAAGTTTTTTCCATGTTTTCTTCACAAATGACAAGATTTTATTCTTTTTTAAAAATAATATTGCATTGTTGGGGCGCCTGGGTGGCTCAGTTGGTTGGGCGACTGCCTTCAGCTCAGGTCATGATCCCGGAGACCTGGGATCGAGTCCCACATCGGGCTCCCTGCTTGGCGGGAAGCCTGCTTCTCCCTCTCTCACTCCCCCTGCTTGTGTTCCCTCTATGGCTGTGTTTCTCTCTGTCAAATAAATAAAATCTTAAAAAAAAAATAATATTGCATTGCATATACATACCACATCTTTATTCATCAATCAGTAGACATTTGGGTTATTTTCATATATTGGCTTCTGTAAATACAGAGGCAGTGAACACAGGAATCATATATCCTTTCATATTGGTAGTTTTACTTTCTTCAGATAAATACCTGAAAGGAAGAACTGCTGGATCATACAGTAGTCCTCTTTTTTTAGTTTTTTGAAGAACCACTATACTGTTTTCCATAGTGGCTACATCAATTCATATTCTCAACAACGTTTGAGAGTCCCCTTTTCTCCACATCTTTGCCAAAACTTCTTATCTTTTGCCTTCTTGATAATAGATATCCCAACTATTGTGAGGTGATATCTCATTATGATTTTGATTTGTATTTTCTTAATGATTAATGGTAATGAGCAACTTGTCATGCATTTATTGGTCATCTATGTGTCTTCTTTGGAAAATGTTTATTCATATATACTGATCATTTTAATTGGATTATTTGTTTTGGGGCTAGTTTTTTTTTTAAGATTTTATTTATTTATTTGACAGAGAGAAATACATCTAGAGAGGGAACACAAGCAGGGGGAGTGAGACAGGGAGAAACAGGCTTCCTGCCAAGCAGGGAGCCCAATGTGGGGCTCGATCCTGGGACTCTGGGATCATGACCTGAGCCGAAGGCAGTTGCTTAACCAACTGAGCCACCCAGGTTAGGTATTTTTGGCTATGGAGCTACCTGAGTTATTTATATCTTTTAAATAGTAACCTGTTATCAGACATATGATTTGCAAATATTTCACCCCATTTGGTAGGTTAATTTTAAGGATTTTTGAGATCATCTTTGCTTTTCGGAAACTTTTTAGTTTGATGTGGTGTCACTTGTCTATTTTTGCTTTTGTTGCCATTGATTTAGGATTTGATTAAAAAAAAATCATCACCATGACTAATATCAATTGTTGTAAATTATGAGACCCATTTCTTCTATGGCTGTGTAATGTTACACACACACACACACAGCACACCTTTATCCATTCATTTATAAATGGACACTTAGATTGCTTCCATTTCTTAACTATTGTAAATAATCCTGCAATTAATTTAAGATATATATATATATATATATATATATTTTTTTTTTTTAATTGTTGGTCTCATTTTGTTCATATAAGTACCTAGTAGTGGAATTGCTGGAATTGCTTTATGGCATTTTAATTTTTGAATTTTGGGAGCTTCTGTATGCTTTCACATAGTGGTTGCACCAACTTAAATTCCCAATAGTTCACAAGGTTCCTTTTTGCCTACTTAATAGCCCACCCTTTTTAGTTATTGTCTTTTTAATATTACCTTTCTGACTGATGTGAGGCGATTTTTCACTATTCTTTTAATTTGCATTTTCCTGATAATTAGTGACATTGAACATCTTATCATGTGTCTGTTGCCATCTGTATGTCTTCTTTGAAAAAAAAAATTTCTACTCAGGACTTCTACTCATTCCCATGGGAAAATATTATTGGGACTTTGATAGGGCTTACAATCATTCTGTAGTTTTGTGTTGGGTAGCATGGGCATTTTAACAGAATTTTTCCAGTCCATGATCATAGCACATCTCTCCATTTGTTTGTGTCATCTTCAATTTTATTCCTCAGTGTCTTCATTTTTAAGAGTGTAGCTCTTTCACTCATTGGTTAAATTTATTCCTAGGTGTTATTTTTGTTGTAATTGTAAATGGGACTTTTTTCTTAATTGCTTTTTCTTATATTTCATTATTATTGTATGTAACTGCAACAGATTGAAGTATATTTATTTTGCATCCTGTGACTGTACTGAATTTATTTATTATTTCTAATAGTGTTTTAGTAAAGTCTTTAGGGTTTTCTATAGATAGCATTATGTCATCTGGAAATAGTTACAGTTTTACTTCTTCGTTACCACTTTGGAGTCATTTTCTTTCTTTTCATTGTCTGATTACTACATATAAGACTTCCAGTTTTACCCTAAACAGAAGTGGCCAGCCTCAATATCCTAGTTTTGTTTTTACTTTGGAGATAAAACTTGCAGTTTCGCACATTGAGTATGATTATCTGTGGGTTTTTCATATGTGGCCTTTACTAGGTTAAGGTACATTTCCTCTAAATCCACATTGTTGAGCATTTTTATCATGAATCAATGTTATATTTTATCAAATGCTTTTCTCTGCATCTGTTGAGATGATCACTTTTTTTTTTCCTTTCCTCTTGTTAATGTGATGTATCATATAGATTGCTTTGTAAATGTTGAGTCACGATTGCATCCCTGGAATAAATCCCACTTGAATGTGGTGAATGATCCTTTTAATGTATTGTTAAATTCAGTGTGCTATTTTTTTTTTTTTTTAATTTTTGCACCTATAGTCTTCAGGGGCATTGGCTTGTAGCATTTGTGTGTGTGTGTGTGTGTGTGTGTGTGTGTGTGTGTGTGTGTGTGTTAAAATTTGTTTTTACTGTCTTTGTTTTGTTTTGGTAGAGTAATTATCAGAGAAATGCCTCATAGTATGAATTTGGTAGTTTTCCTTCCTCTGATATTTTTTTTTTTAAATAATTTGAGAAAAGGTTTGAATTCTTATTCCAGTGTTTGGTGGAATTCAACCACTTGGACTTTTATTTGTTGGGAGTTTTTTGATTATCAATTCAATTTCATAATTAGTATTGAGTCTGTTCAATTTTTATTCATGATTCAGTTTTGGAAATTTTATTGCTTTCAATTTTTTTTAAAAAGATCATCCTAATATATTTTTCCTTTTGATGTGTCTATTCAATGCCAGGCTGATTCACTTGATCTTGAAAATGCTGCACATGTTTTTTTGTTTTTAAAGATTTTATTTATTTATTTGACACAGAGAGAGATCGCAAGTAGACAGAGAGGCAGGCAGAGAGAGAGGAGGAAGCAGGTCCCCTGCTGAGGAGACAGCCCGATGTGGGCCTCGATCCCAGGACCCTGAAATCATGACCTGAGCCAAAGGCAGAGGCTTTAACCCACTGAACCACACAGGTGCCCCAAAATGCTGCACATGTTTAATCTTAATTAGATATAAAGATTATCTTGAATAGATAAAATATTGTCAAGAAATTTTATTTGTTAGGGCGCCTGGTTCAGTGGATTAAAGCCTCTGCTTTTGGCTCAGGTCATGATCTCAGGGTCCTGGGATCGAGGCCCACATCGGGCTCTCTGCTCACCAGGGAACCTGCATCCTCCTCTCTCTGCCTGCCTCTCTGCCTACTTGTGATCTCTCTCTCTCTCTCTGTCAAATAAATAAATAAAATCTTTTAAAAAAAGGGAATTTTATTTGTTAGGTTTTCATTCTTATTTTCTATGTAGATTGTATTATATGAAGCATGAATTAAATTTACTAATTTGAACTTACTATTATAATTTTGCAACAATTGACAGGACAGAGCTCTGAATCACAAATGTATATTTTGCCTGTGTTAGAATGTTAATTTTCTCAGTTATTTTTTCTTTGATGGTCCAAACAGTATTACTGTACCAAATATTGATTTTCTATCAGTGACAAAATAGGCAAGGATTTTATTAATGATCATAAAAGTCAATAATAATTGGGAGGAAATTCTTCCAATGATTTAATTCATTAATGTTATTTTAAAAGCCTAAATGTTGAAAGTTTCTACCATGTAATCAAAATGTTGATGAGTAAAATAAATACTTCTTATTAATTAAATGATAATGCATATTCAAAAATTAATTTACAATATAGATTTTCAACCTAGATGACCTTTGACTACTGACTTATCAGGGATTGGTCTCTGCCATATGCCATCCATTAAGGATAACTTTGTCCAGGGCCTCTCCAGCATCACAGTCCTTAATTATGGAATCTCTTTTACTTTAGTATATGCAAGCCCAAACCTGCAGAATGCTCTTCCCATCGTATGATCCTAATAAAGGCTGAGTGACAATAGTCCCCAAGATAGTGGAATTCTATTAGTAACTCTATAGTTTAGAGCAGAAATATACATTTGTAAGTTATCAAAGAGGATAGTTAAATAAAATCAATAAAATATGGCCATGAATATTAGATTGTCATTTTTATTAAGTGCTTATTTTACTTTAAAGTCAGAATGGTAGCTTAAGAATATTTCCATCATTTAAAAAGAAATATGGTGTACTTTAAAGCACAATTCAAAATTAGAGAACTAATATTCTCACTACTTTAAGGAAATGCACTGCTCTTTGGAATAATGAAATTTAGTCATAAATTATCATTTGTCTCTAGGCTTTACTATTGTGAAGTTAGGTAGTTCTAATGGCTTTTAGATGAATGAAACCTTAACAAGGGATTTGAAAGATAATGTAATTAAGGAGGCAAAGAACAGTCATTTCAGTTTAGAGTGATGTAAAATACTGTCACACTGATTCATGGAATAATAAAATAAAATTTTAGTCCAAACTAATAAAGATCTGCATTATAACAAAGTAAACTAAGTCACTATGATCATTCTCACAGTATTTGCAACACGATGAAATATTCTGCACTATAATTGATAGCAGTTGTGAAAAATAACAGAAATAGTATGGATCAAAAATTCCACTTGCTTATGCATGCACACTTTGAGCATTAAAGCAGAACTTGATAGGTGTAAAAAGGTATCAATGACAGGAATGATTAGATATGCTTATATTTTCAAAACCGAATACGTAAATCCAAACTTTACACAAACACATTTCATTCTTCATAGAAGAATGAAACTAGACCATTCTCTTATACCACACACAAAGGCAAACCCGAAATGGATGAAAGACCTCAATGTGAGGCAGGAATCCATCAAATTCCTGGAAAAGAACATAGGAAGTAAGCTCTTTGAACAAGATATGTTTATATTTTCAAAACTGAATACTTAAATCCAAACTTTACACATACCTATGGATTTTCTTATACTCATCCAATAATTAAATAATCAAAAGGAATGTTTACTATATGTCAAGAAATATATTCACTGGGCAATTAAGACACGCAGTTGATCTGCATCCTTAAGAACTTCATTTTTTTTAATTTATTTTATTTTTCAGTGTTCCAAGATTCATTGCCCATACCCCACACCCAATGCTCCATGATATAGATGCCCTCAGTACCCACCACCAGGCTCTCCCATCCCCCACCCCCTCCCTCCTAGTCCCTCAGTTTGTTTCTGTGTCCAAAGTCTCTGTTGTTTCGTTTCTCTCCCTGAATTACCCTACTTCCCATTTACTTTCCTTCTCCTACTAGCTTCTATATTACATCTTACGCACCACAAGTAAGTGAAACCATGTGATACTTGACTTTCTCTTCTTGGCTTATTTCACTCAGCATACTCTCTTCCAGTCCAGTCCATGTTGCTACAAAAGTTGGATATTCATCCTTTCTGATGGAGGCGTAGTATTCCTTTGTATACAGGTACCACATCTTCCTTATCCATTCATCTGTTGAAGGCCACCTTGGCTCTTTCCACAGTTTGGCGATTGTGGCCATTGCTGCTATAAACATTGGGGTACATATGGCTTTTCTTTTCACTACATCTGTATCTTTGGGGTAAATGCTCAGCAGTGCAATTGCAGGGTCATAGGGTAGCTCTATCTTTAATTTTTTAAGGAATCTCCACACTGTTTTCCAAAGTGGCTGCACCAGTTTACATTCCCACCAAGAGTGTAAGAGGGTTCTCCTTTCTCCGCAGCCTCTCCAACACTTGTTGTTTTCTGTCTTGTTAATTTTGGCCATTCTGACTGGTGTAAGGTGGTATCTCAGTGTGGTTTTGATTTGAATTTCCTTGATAGCTAGTGACAATGAACATTGTTCATGTTTCTGTTAGCCATTTGTATATCTTCCATGGAGAAGTGCCTCTTCATGTCTCTTGCCCATTTTTTGATGTGTTCATCTTCTTTTTGGAGGTTGAGTTTGAGTAGTTCTTTGTAGATCTTCGATACCAGCCCTTTGTCTGTAGTGTCATTTGCAAATATCCTCTCCCATTCTGTGGGTTGCCCCTTTGTTTTGTTGATTGTTTCCTTTGCTGTACAGAAGCTTTTTATTTTGATGAAGTCCCAAAAGTTCATTTTCACTTATGTCTCCTTTGCCTTTGGAGACGTGACTTGAAAGAAGTTGCTGTGGCTGCTGTCAAAGAGGTTACTGCCTATGTTCTTTTCCAGGATTTTGATGGATTCCTGCCTCACACTGAGGTCTTTCATCCATTTTGGGTTTGCCTTTGTGTGTGGTGTAACAGAATGGTCTAGTTTCATTCTTCTATATGTAGCTGTCCAATTTTCCCAGCACCATTTATTGAAGAGACTGTCTTTTTTCCACTGGATATTTTTTCCTGCTTTGTCAAAGATGATTTGACCATAGATTGGTGGATCCATATGTGGGCTCTCCACTCTGTTCCATTGATCTATTTCTCTGTTTTTGTGCCAGTACCATGATGTCCTGGTAATCACAGCTTTGTAATAAAGACTGAAATCAGGTAACGAGATGCCCCCAGCTTTGGTTTTCTTCTTCAGCAATTCCTTAGCGATTCGGTGTCTTTTTTGGTTCCATACAAATTTTAGGATTGTTTGTTCCAACACTTTGAAGAATGTTGGTGGAATTTTGATCAGAATGGCATTGAAAGTATAGATTGCTCTGGGCAGTATAGACATTTTGACAATGTTTATTCTTCCGATCCATGAGCATGGAATGCTCTTCCATCTTCTTGTGTCTTCTTCAATTTCTTTTATGAGTGTTCTGTAGTTCCTCGAGTACAGATCCCTGACTTCTTCGGTTAGGTTTATTCCTAAGTATCTTATGGTAATTGATGCTATAGTAAATAGAATCGATTCTCTCATTTCCCTTTCTATGTTTTCATTATTAGTGTATAAGAATGCAACTGATTTCTGTGCATTGATTTTGTATCCTGCCACATCAACAAATTGTTGTATGAGTTCTAGTAGTTTGCTGGTAGAGTCTCTTGGATTTTCCACATAGAGTATTATGTCATATGCAAAGAGAGAGAGTTTGACTTCTTCCTTGCCAAGCTGAATAACTTTTATTTCTTTCTGTTGTCTGATTGCTGTTGCTAGGACTTCTAACACTATGTTGAACAGTAGTGGTGAGAGTGGGCATCCTTGACTTGTTCCTAATCTCAGAGGAAAGGCTGTCAGTTTTTCCCCATTGACAATGATATTTGCTGAGGATTTTTCATAGATAGATTTTATGAGGTTGAAGAATGTTCCCTGTACCCCTATACTTTGAAGAGTTTTAATCAGGAACAGATGTTGTATTTTGTCAAATGCCTTTTCTGCATCAATTGAGAGTACCATGTGCTTCTTCTCTCTTCCCTTATTGATTTGTTCTATTGCATTGATCAATTTGTGAGTGTTGAACCACCCTTGTATCCCTGGAATAAATCCCACCTGGTCATGGTGGATAATCTTTTTAATGTATTGTTGGATCCTGGTGGCAAGGATCTTGTTGAGAATCTTGGCATCCATATTCATCAGATATATTGGTCTGAAGTTCTCCTTTTGATGGGGTCTTTGTCTGGTTTGGGGATTAACGTAATGTTGGCTTCATAGAAAGAGTCTGGAAGTTTTCCTTCCGTTTCTATTTTTTTAAAAGAGCTTCAGTAGAATAGGTGTTATTTCTTCTTTGAATGTTTGTTAGAATTCCCCAGGAAATCCATCTGATCCTGGACTCTTGTTTTTGGGGAAGTTTTTGATCATTGCTTCAATCTCCTTACTAGATATAGGTCTACTCAGATTGTCAATGTCTTCCTGTTTAATTCTTGGAAGTTTATAGGTTTCTAGGAATGTATCCATATCTTCTACTTTGTTAAATGTATTGGCATATAATTGTTGATAGTAATTTCTGATGATTGTTTTTATTTCCTTGGTGTTAGTCGTGATCTCTCCCCGTTCATTCATAATTTTATTAATTTGGGTCTTCTCCTTTTTCTTTTGGACTAGTTTGGCCAATGGTTTATCGATCTTATTGATTCTTTCAAAGAACCAGCTTCTAGTTTCGTTGATGCGTTCTACTGTATCTCTAGTTTCTGATTCATTCATCTCTGCTCTAATCCTCATTATTCCCATCTTGTGGGAGGGGTTGGTTTAATTTTTTGTTGATTTTCCAGTTCTTTAAGGTTTAATGAGAGTTGGTGTATTCGGGATTTTACAATTTTTTTGAGTGAGGCTTGGATGGCTATATACTTCCCCCTTAGGACTGCCTTTGCTGTATCCCATAGATTTTGGATCGAAGTATCTTCACTCTCATTGGTTTCCATAAAGTGTTTCAGTTCTTCTTTGATTTCCTGGTTGATCCACTGATTCTTGAGCAGGATCGTCTTTAGCTTCCAAGTGTTTGATTTTCTTCTGATCTTTTTATGGTGGTTGAGTTCCAGTTTCATGGCATTGTGGTCAGAGAATATGTAGGGAATGATCTCAATCTTCTGGTATTGGTTGAGCCCTGATTTGTGACCTAATATGTGGTCAATTCTGGAGAAAGTTCCATGTGCACTGGAGAAGAATGAGTATTCTGCTGTTTTAGGGTGGAATGTTCTGAATATATCTATGAGATCCATCTGGTCCAATGTGTTATTCAAGGCTCTTGTTTCTTTATTGATTTTCTGTTTAGAAGATCTGTCCATTGCTGAGAGTGGTGTGTTAAGATCTCCTACAATTAATGTATTTGTATCAATATGACTCTATTTTGCTTAACAGTTGGCTTATGTAGTTGGCTGCTCCCATGTTGGGGGCATAAATATTTACAATTGTTAGATCTTCTTGGTGTATAGACCCTTTGAGAATGATGTAGTGTCCTTCTGTGTCTCTGACTGCAGTCTTTAGATTAAAATCCAATTTGTTTGATATGAGAATCACTACTCCGGCTTTCTTTTGGGGTCCGTTGGCGTGAAAGATGGTCCTCCATCCCCTCACTTTCAATCTGGATGTGTTTTTAGATTCAAAATGTGTCTCTTATAAACAGCATATGGATGGGTCCCTGTCATTTTATCCAGTTTGCAACTCTGTGCCTTTTTATTGGCGTATTTGGGCCATTCACATTGAGAGTGATTATTGATAGATACATTTGTATTGACATCATATTGCCTGTGAAGTACATATTTCTATAGATTACCTCGGTAAATTTCTATTCTGTGTCACTCTTGGGTTCGTTTCTCTTATAGAACCCCTCTTAGTATTTCTTGTAGTGCTGGCTTGGTGGTTGCATAATCTTTTATGCTTTCGCAGTCCTGGAAGCTCTTTATTTCTCCTTCCATTCTGAAGTCAACCTTGCTGGTTATATTATCCTTGGTTGCATATTTTTGTCATGTAATTTCCTGAATATGTCTTGCCAGCCCTTTCTGGCTTACCAGGTTTCTGTGGAAAGGTCTGACGTTGTTCTGATGGTCCTCTCTCTATAGGTAAAAGATCGCTTCGCCCTAGCTGCCCTTAAGACGTATTCTTTGGTTTTATGATTCACGAATTTCACAATTATGAGCCTGGAGGTTTTTCTGGCCTCATTGATCTTGGGGGGTGTCCTCTATGCCTCTAGGACATGATCATTAGTTCCATTCCCCAGATTCAGGAAATTTTCATCCATGATTTGTTCAACTATATCTTCTAGGCTTCTCTCTCTCTCAACTCCTTTGGGGATTCCAATAATTCTGATATTGGAGCGTTTCATGGCATCATTCATTTCCCTTATTCTGTTTTCATGGGATTTTAGCTGTTTGCTCCAAGACTTCTCTTGCTCCTCCTTCTTAATCCATCTGTCTTCTAAATCACTGATACAATCTTCAGCTTCACTTACTCTGTTAGCATATTCAAATTAGATTGCATCTCATTAATAGCCTTTCTAACCTCAGCTTTCACTTGGTTATTAGGGCTTCCATTTTGAGACCAATGTTCTTTTCCAAATTAGCCACTGCTTGGATGATTGATGCCCTGAATTCCATTTCTTTCATATTGTTTATGGTCATTTCCCGTAATTCTGTGACCGGGGTTGGAGTCTCAGGGTTCTTCTTCTGTTGGTTGTTCCTCCTCCCAGTCATTTTGGTGAGGAGTGGTTGAGGGGGTGTATAGCTAAATATATCAGCTGCTATCCAGGTGAATTGGTTGCTGGAAGGTTTTGGAGCAATCAGAATTCACCACCGAAAAGGAAGAAGAAAGAAAAAAAGAGGAGAAAGGAAGCAAGAAAAGAAACCTGCTAGAATGGGGACCAGTGGTAGGATTTATATGGTACAGAACTACTACAGGGTAAAGAAAAAGTCCATCAAGCGTAAATGAAGAGTTCAAAAAGCTAAACCCAACCTGAATGACCCCCAAGACCAGTATTTATATAATACAAAGCCAAAAACATTTACACAGAAACACTGACAGACTAGTGTGGGAAGGTGAGAGCAGACACTCCTTGTGGGCAAGGAAAGTATCTTCAGATCCTCCCGAGTTTGTCTTGTTATTATTGTTGGAGAAGCTCACTTTCTAAAGATATAGGGAGATTAGAACTGGTTGTATATAGGGGTGGTATTGAATAGGGATATAGGATTACCTTGAATCTTATAACTATATGTACATTTAAAAGAAAAAATAAAGGAAAGAAGAGAGAAGAGAGTGAAAAATCAGATAAAACAAACAAGCAAATGAGAGGCAACAACAACAACAACAACAACAGAAAACACAGGTATGTGTTTGAAAACATTTCAAGGTAAAAAATTGTTATAGAATGTTGTATTAAGTATCACGTTGTGATAAAAATGTGGGTTAAAAATTAAAAGAACAAAAACCGGGAGAATGAATTTTTAAGTTTAAAGTGGAAACTTTAAAAGTAAAAATAGAAAAAAGTGAAAAAAGCAAATAAGGTGAAAAACTGTATCAATAAAGTGTATAGCTTTTAGGGTACCAGGAGTTTAATATATTGCCTTTTTCCCCTATGTTGGGGTTTTATTGTTTGGGTGCTGTCCTCTTGTGCTTCTTGCTTGCCTTCTGAGGGCCAGGACTGCTGTGCTGTTTTTCAGTCCCTTCTATCTGGGCTGCACCTCTCTGCCCCCTTCCTAGGGACTGGGGTCTATGGCAACCAGGTTGTCAGGGGTTAGTACTCTGAAGGGTTTGTTCTTTTGCAGCTTTTTGCACCTGTTCAGGAAGTCAGGTTGGAGCAAGATGTCTGCGCTGAGACCTCCTTCCCAGAGAGATCCCCTAGTTAGCACCCCACTGGACGATAGGGGTGCCCCACATCCTCTCCCTGTATCTTCTGCCTTGGCTGCCTATCACAGCCGAGTGGGCGTAGACACTGTTTTGACTCCTGTCCAAAGCCCCCGCTTGTTTTGCTCCCACACCACAGAAACTGCAACTGATTTTGTGTCTTGAGACCTTGTCTGTGCCCCGGGAGTCTGTGGTGACCCCCCATGCAGGAGGGACTGAGGTCCCGCAGCCCTGCACGTAGTGCTCAAGTCTGCAAAATCGCCTTCCCTGGGGAGTCCGTGCCTGGCCCATGGCGTGGAGAGAAGCAGCAGAGAAAAGCAGCGGAGGAAAGAAAAAAAAAAAAAAAAGGAAAAATGTGGCCGAAAAATAGACTCTGCTCCACTGTCTCCACGGCACCAGGGCACATTCTCTGTCCGCAGATCTATATCCCCGTTTCCCTGGCTCCTCCTCAGGCACTCCGTTTCTGTTTGCTTTGAATCAGACCATAATCTGCTGTTGTTCCCCGAACAGAGCACTTTCGTGCTGGGGTATTGCTTTCCAATGGGTCGCCTTGGTGGGCTTCCTCCCCCGCGACCCTTGTCTTTGGATATCCCTCTGATCGCTCTCACTCCACTCTACCTATTTGCCAATACTCTTTGTCCCCCGTAGTGATCCAGAAGTGTGAAATATTACATTTCAGGATGATTTCATGGGTGCTCACAGTTTTCCTGTATTGTTTTTTGCAGGAATTGAGCTTACTTCAAGGGACTCCCCAAAATGGGGTCACCCAGCCTTCCACCATCTTCAGAAAACAATCAAGAACTTCATTTTTACTATATGGTTTTCTATGCTATAAAGCAGAACTTTCCACAAAGTCCCAGTCACAGAGTATTTGTTTGACTCCCCCCTAAATTGTATTTTCGGTATTTCTAGTTCAGAGGGCATTGTAGGCCTCCATCAGTTTCAGCCATAAGACTGAACTGTCAAATACCCTTATGTTTTAATCAAATAAATTTTAAGACTATTACAAAAGAATTAATACAGGAGAAATTCACTTTAGAAATAGATGTTAAGGAATCTATATGATATATTTCTCTCTTTTACTGTGCATCTCTCATTTCACCTATGAATACCTATAAGAAAAAAACACTATTTACATGAGGTGTGGAAATTAAAATAAGAAACAACAAAAAACATCAACCCACTTAACAGTTTTTTGTAAGATAATTAGCTTTTAACTATTTATATATATTTTTAAGTTTTTATTTAAATTGTAGTTAGTTCACCTATAGTGTAATGTCAGTTTTAGGAGTAAAGTTTAGTGACTCATCACTTACATATAACACTCAGTGCTCGTCACAACAGTTGCCCTCCTTAAAACCTATTACGCAATTAACCCATCCCGCCTGTTGTTTTCTATAGTTGAGTCTCTTGTAGTTTGCCTCTCTCTCTCTCTTTCTTTTTCTCTTCCCCATATTCATCTGTTTTGTTTCTTAAATTCTACATATGAGTGAAATCTGTTTTTTATCTTTCTCTGCTTGACTTATTTTGCTTAGCATAATATATTAGTTCTATCCATATCATTGCAAATATCAAGATTTCATTCTTGTTTTTTCTTTCTTTCTCTCTCTCTCTTTTCTTGAGAGAGAGAGTGAGAGAGCTTGAACTAGAGGCCAGGACAAAGGGAGAGAGAGAGAGAGAATGTAAAGTAGATTTCACACACAGCACGGAGCCAGATGCAGGGCTCAATTTCATTACTGTGAGATCATGACCTGAGCGAAAATCAAGAGTAGACATTTAATTGACTGAGCCACTAAGGTACCCCCAAGATTTCATTCTTTTTGATAATTTATATCTATATCTATATCTATATCTATATCTATATCTATATCTATCTATATACTACCTCTTCTTTATCCATTCATCAGTTGAAGGACATTTGTTCTCTTTCCAGAATTTGGTTATTGTTGATAATGCTGCTAAAACATCAGGATGCATGTACCCCTTTGAATCAATATTTTTACATCCTTGAGTAAATACCTAGTGGTACAATTTTTGGGTTGTAAGGTAGTTTATTTTTAACTTTTTGAGGAACCAACATACTGTTTTCCAGAGTGGCTGTACCAGTTTGCGTTCCCACCAACAGTATAAGAGGATTTTCCTTTCTTTTATCCTTGCCAGTATCTGTTGTTTCCACTGTTGTTAATTTGAGTCATTCTGACAGTGTGAGGTGGTATTTCATCATGGTTTTTATTTGTATTTCCCTGATAATGAGTGATGTTGTTTATCTTTTCATGTGTCTGTAGACTCTTGGAAGTCTATTCCAAGCAGTCACCATATTTTTATGGGTATGTCTGACCAGGGAAATGAAACAGTAACAGTTTTGAATTATGCCTAGGGGGAAATATCCATTTTAAAATATTTCTAGGAGAAAAATAATTATTTTTAAGTAATCAGATAATTTTCTTCAGCAAAATCCTGCTCAGCACTAATTCAAAAAGATGTCATGAGCCTTATTGGATTTGGAAATAGAAAATTATCCAAGTCTGATCCAAGGAGATTGGGAAAAGAAAAAAAAATGCTGAGGAACACTTGGGAAGCAAACAGCTCAGACATGCTGCCTGAGATTGAAATCTAATCAGAGAATTTTGGAATGGTTCCTCACCCCACCAACTCCACTCTTACCACCACAACCACAGGGCTCCTATAAAAGAATAGTCAACTACATTAAAATATCTATAAGTGACAGATTTTAAGGAGTTTCTAGGGAAACCCAAGCACAACAAAGAAGAAAGAAAAAAAAATCACCAGAAGAAATGGAAGCCTCAGCACATAGAGCTACAGCAAATAGTCAACACAGATCAACTCCTAGCTGATAAGCATAACCTTTACACTAGTGGTTTATGTGCCTCAGTTCCCATTGCCATGTCCAGCATTTAGCAAAAATTTAAAAGTCCTATGAAAAAGCAAGAGAAAACACAACTTGAAGAAACAATGCAAATAAGGATGAGACTTTATATAACAAAGATTTTAGCAATATGAGACCATGAATTTTAAATAACTATGATTAATATGGAAAACTTATTTTTCCATTAGAAAATGGAAATATTGAACAGCATGCAAGAATAAAATGTATATCTATATTGATGCATACACAGGCAATATAAACAGGGAGATGGAAATTCTAAGAAAGAATCAAGAAGAAATGTTGGGAATAAGCATTGAAACGAATGATTTTGATGGACTAATCTGTAGAGTTGACATGGCTGAGGAAAGAAACAATGAGATTGAAGACATGTCAATAGAGACTTGCTAACTGAAGGCAAAATAAAGTAAAATAAAATAAAATAACATAAAATAGTGAAAAGAATGGAAAAGAATACTTAATAACTTTGGTACAATTACAAAAGTTGTAACATATATAGTGGGAGATCAGAAGAGTAAGAAAGAAAAAGAAAAAAAATATTTGAAGTAACAATGACTGAGAATTTTCCAAAATTTTTGATAGAAAACAAGCCACAAATCCAAGATCAGAAAACACTGATCAGAATAAATGACACATAAACACACATAAATCTACACCTAGAGATATCCTATTCAAACTGCATGAAAACAGAGAAAAAGCCTTAATAAAAAACAGGGTCAGGGAAAGCCTTATTGGGATAAGAATTATATGGGAGTTTTCTTTTATAAATCTTACAAGGAAGTAGAGTATTGAGTAAAATACTTAAAATGTTGACAGAAATTAAAACAACAACAACAACAACACTGTATTCTCTATCCATCAATGCTATATTTTAAAAGTAAAGAATGAATAGAATTTTTCAAGCAAACAAAAAATGAAGTGTTGTTGACAGTAGACTCGCCTTACATAAAATGTTAAAAAAAAATCTTCAGAGAGAAGGAAAATGGTACAGATTGGAAAACTTGGATCTGCATAAAGAAAATAAGAGCAGCAGTCAAGAAGACATGAAGAAAGAAAATAAAAAAAAGAAAAATGGAAATTCAACACAATTTAGAAAGCATTTCTTTCAAATAAAAGTGAAAAGGAAAATACTGCCCTATGGCTGCCGGGCAGCCCTGCCTATAATAGGCAATATTTGAAAGTCAGAAATAGCAAACACTATCAAAGGCAAGAAAATGTAGAAAATGTAATCATATCATCTGCAAAGAGTGAGACGGTTTTGTCTCCTTCAGCTTTTACATTTAAATAGCTTTTGTTTCTTTTTAATGTCTAAACACTATTTAGAGGGAAAAAAAGAATCTACTGATATTGTAGGGGTTTTTTTAATTGAAGTATAGTTGGCATACAATATTAAATTAATTTCAGGTGTGCAACATAATCATACAATTATATACATTACAAAATGTTTACAATAAATGTAATTACTATCTATCATCCTACAAAGTTTGACTATATTTCCTATGCTATATTTTCATCCCCTTGACTTATTTTATAAATAGAAATTTGTACCTTTTATTTTATATTTTTATATATATTTTTTATTTATTTGACAGAGAGAAACACAGCTAGAGAGGGAGTGCAAGCAGGAGGAGTGAGAGAGGGAGAAACAAGCTTCCCGCCGAGTGGGCAGCCCAATGCAGGGCTCAATCCTGAGTCTCCAGGATCATGACCTGAGCTGAAGGCTGTTGCTTGACCAACTGAGCCACCAAGACATCCCTAGAAATTTATATCTTTTAATCTCCTTTACCTATTTGTCCATCCCCCACCTCCTACCTACTAGCAAACATCAGTTTTCTGTTTTTGAGTTTATTTGTGTTTTAATCTGTTCACTTGTTCTATTTTCTTTTTAGATTTGACATATAAGCCAAATCAAATGGATTTTGTCTTATTGTGTTTGACTTAATTTCACTTAGCATGATACCTTCTAGGTCTATCTATATTGTCACAAATGGCAAGATTTAATTCTCTTTTTAAAATATTTTTTATTTATTTGAGAGAGACAGACAGACAGACAGAGTGAGCATGAGCAGAGGGAGGGGCAGAGGGAGAGGGAGAAGCAGACTCCTTGCTTCTCACAGTTTAAGCTGAGCAGGGAGCCTGACATGGGACTTGATCCCAGGGCCCTGAGATCATGATCCTAGCCAAAGACAAATGTTTCATCAACTGAGCCACACAGGCACTCTAGATTTAATTAATTTTTAGAGCTGAGTAATACTTTACAATAAATATACATATATATGTATATATATACATATATATATTACATCTTCCTCATCCATTTATTGCCATTAAATAAGGCAAACACAGTTTGCCTTCATACCTTAGCACTGTAAATAATGCTACAATAAACATAGGGTTACATATATATTTTTGAATTAATGTTTCCATTTCTTTGGGTAAATGCCCAGAAGTAGAATTATTGAGTAATATGCTATTTCTATCTTTGAGTTTTTGAGCAACAGCCATATTGTTTTCCACAGAGGCTGTACCAATTTACACTCCCTGCACATGAGGATTTCCTTTTCTCCATAGTCTTGCCAACACTTATTATTTCTTGTCTTTTTGTTACTAACCATCCTGGCCAGTATGAGGTGATATCTTGTTGTTTTGATTTGATCTGGTGTGTGCTAGAGGCCTGGGATTTGCTGAGGTGCCAGGCTGCACAGAATGCCCAGACCCTACTTTCATCTGCACTATCAAAATGGAAGGGGAGCATAAATAATGGTGCTTTCTTGGGAGCCACCCAACTCTCACAAGCTGGTGGAGTCAGGTGGGGAAGATGGCAGTGGAAGCACAGCTCCTGCCTCATGGGAAAACTCACGGACTTCCATAAATCTCAGTGAGAGGACAGCAGTAGAGCACAGCTCCTGCCACTGTAAAATAACCCCACTAGGCCTGCTGTGGTCACAGTGAGGAAAGGGCAGTCTGAGCCTAGCTCCTTCTGATGGTGTGAAACTGACATCTCCTCTTTCTACTAATTGGTCTTTAACCTAAAAGTAAAGCTTGTTCCTTTTGACAGGGCCTCTGGATGTTCTAGGCCTTAAGAGTGTGCTTCTTATACTTTCCCTTTAAATTTCCAGCAGCTCTGTGGAGGAGATTGTCAAGGCTCTTGAATGGTTAAATAAAGGGCTTAATATAAGAAATAAAACTGTATAAATAAGAACATTTCCATGCACACAAAGGATCCATAAATAAAGAGTTCTGCACTCAGTCATAGAAAAGACGCTTGAGCAAGTGCTTTTACCTTTGCAAAATAAGTTATCTTTCTCCTTGATGCCAGACAAACTTTTGGTCATTGTATTAATAATGTAGTTAAAACTTTGTACATAACTCATCTAAGTCTTTCAATTGCTTTCTTGTTTGTAAGGCCTGCTTAGAAAACACCATATCTTTTGTCTACCTTTTATCATCTAGGCACCAAATGCAAAAAAATGTAGAAAATTTTACTGAATAACATGTCCTTTGTTCAGTTAAAGGACTTAACTCTAAATTGTAGATAGGTACACCTGCAAAAAACATGTTTCACAAAAGCACTATGTTTTTCTAACAAAGACTGTGTAGTCAAAAATAATTCTTTGTAAAAAAAAAATTCCTTTATGAGAATCTTTAACTTGTTGCCTATAAATGAAGGCACTGAAAGCTGGCAAGGCAGAGATGCCTGACAGGTGATCAGAAAGGAATTTTTTGGGCTCTCTCATTCACTGACACCGTCCTTTCTTCAGAGACCCCTGGTTCAGCTGGAGGAGGCCTCCGGCAGTGCTTGCCAGCATCTCCAACCCCAGAGAGAGTTTCAACAGTTCTTCAACATTTGGTCAATGCTGTAGGGTGAGGAAATGGTTTGCATCACTTATAGTCTAAGTTGTTCTTTAAACCGCCATTTTTCTGCTTTGTACCTCAGGGTAATAAAACTGTGTGTGGGTTCCTCAGTGCTATCCCTACCTACCACAGGTCCTAGGGTTGGGGGCAGAGTTCCTGTATTACCATGTCTCTGTCTCTCCTACCTTTCTCTATGTGGTCTTCCTATATTTTGTTATATGGGAGTTGGTTAATAAGCCCCTAGTTATTCAGGAGGAATTGTTCTATATGTACATGTAGATTTGGTGTACGTGTGGGTGGAGGTGAATTCAGGGTCTTCCTGTGCCTCTACCTTGAACTCCTCAATGGAGTACTTTATAATATTTGGACATTTGTCTTTATCTGTTCAATAGGTTTGGAAAATGTCTAAATAATCACTAACATTCACAGCTTCTGACACAGGGCTTTGCATCTGGAGGAGGCTCCTTTCTCTTCCAGGTCTCTGTATTCTGTTAACAACTCATGCTCTCATCTCAGAATTTCTGAACTTGTATATTGTTATACATCTCCTGCTCACTTAATCTTTCTCACATAAAAACTATAAATACTTCAAAATATTATCTCCTCAATACAGAGATAAAATAATATACACTTAGAAATAAATATACATTCAATATAATCATAACCATAAAATTCTGCAGAGTATCCAAATTCATTCTCTATGTTAATTGAGATTAATTTTAGATAATCAAGTATATTAATTCAAAAGCATGAAATAAGTTATTCTGATTTATATGGCATTTAAAAAGAATTTTAGGGACCCAAACTACTATTGGTGTTATTGCTTTAATTTCACTATGTTTTTTGGCATGTTGTATTAACACATGCAGCCTATTATGAATAATATTCTAATGTGTTTGGGAGATTTGCAGATATCTTCCACACATAGTCCACAGTGTTTCTTAGGTTTATTTTTAGTTTACTTGTTGAAAAGTCTCTAATCAGTTTTCTCACAAACATCAATCTGATGCATTTTATATAAGCAAAATAAACAACTTGAGGTAAATGAAGTAATACAGTTCATAACATCACAAAATGCAAAATTAATCAATGATTCACTGAAAGAATATGGTAAAAGTTATATTTTTATTAAAGTCATTTATCTTGTGGCTTACTTATTGAACATCCAAGATGCCTGATGCACGATAAAAATTGATCCCAGTAGCCACTTTGTTTTAAGCTTAACAGTTTCATTGAGTATTACCTCTTTGATGACACAAAATAATTATTTTTCACCCAAAGTGGCATTCATAATATTGCAAGGATGAGATTTATTAATAAAAGTTATAAAAACAGGCTTATGAGATTGATTTTTAAAAGATCCATATTAATTTATTTTTGTAAATTATTTTACCCTTTTCAGGGTACTACTGGGCATGGGATAAGGAAGAACCATGTTGTGATGTTTGCTAGATGGCCAGAACTGAGAAATTCACTTTTAGAGATGCATATATTTTTATAATGCATATTGCTAACCTATGAGCCCCTGCTATCTCCCAATGAGAGAATTTTAAAGCTAGCAGACACTTGTATCTACTCAATTTGTTTTTTTCCTAAACTCCTGTGCTTGTACTGTTAAGGATATATTAAACTCATCTACCTCCTCACGATATATTATTTAAAGTTGTAGTTTTACATTTTATTAAAAATTTTAATAAAGGAGAAAAATAAATTTATTCAGACTAGTAGACATAGGATAAGCAAAGTGCATGTTGTCCCTAAGTTTCAAACATGGATGAAATATTTCTTAAAATTTCAGAAATCTATAATGGTTGATGACAATATTTTAATTCTGTTAAAGTAATGTAGAGCATGGACAAAGGGATATGGTGTTTGACAAAGTCTCTTTGGTTTCTTAAACTGAACAAGTTGGAGATGTAAATTAGCTGGATTTGGAACTGAAGTAAATGAATTGATATTAGCATACAGGAGAACCCCCGATGATTTTTACAAGATTCCTTCCTTGCTCCTGTTAGCCAGTATAGTCATTGGGAAGCTACAGAAGCAGATATCATGAAAAGATAAAGCCTATGAGCTTATACACACATAGAGAGTCTATAAATTAAGTTGTACTCATTACTTTGTGCCATTTTGATATCCCATCAAAGTAAAAGTTCTCCAAATTCAGGGATTTTTTTTTTCTCATTTGTACACTACTGTGTACAATTGTATCCCTGGAATCTGGTACATAGTAGTAGATTCTCAGTAAATATTTGTTGAACAAAAGTATTTTGCAAGAGTGATGAAGCATATGAAAGAACTTGAGACATGTCATATGACTAATATAAAAGAAGCATTAACATTGTATAGTATCTTGAGAAGAAATGACTTAAAAGAGGATACTAGTTAGGCTGCAGTATCCAGAAGGGCGTTTATTGAAAGACGGATTAGAATTTTTCTGCTGATTCCCTTTGGAGGGTTAACAGTTTTAACAAGATATTTTATTTTAATATAAAAGGGTGATTTCTAATATAGTAGTCTTAGAAAATTATAAAGCTGCACTAAAAGGTAATGAATTGTTATATCAAATGGCATTCAAGAAAGCCCCCAGATCAGACATAATAAACTTTATTCATTGGATGATAGATAAACTTGATCTTCAACTCCTTTACATTTCTCATGTTACATGATTATAATATAGTCTTAAAAAATGCACCTAACTCCATCACCACATCATGCATATATTGATTTCATAAACCCTACAGTATTTCAATTAAATTATAGTTTTTGGAGGCATATGTGTCTAATAAAACACTTTGTTATATTTTTAATATCATTCTATATAGTTACTGAAACTATATCTTCAACTGTTTGACAAATTAAAATGAAACATGCTGCTATTGTTTAGAATGTAGAAGATGGATAAGTGAAATAAAAAGGTAGTGTAAGATGACAAATTAGAATACTTAAGAGCTATATTATCATTATTTTAAACATTATTCAAAAATTGCTTTAATAAGGACATTGACTTTGGATGGTTGTGTTATTTCTGTGAGTCAGACTTTACTAGGTGATGTTCCTGTAGGTTAAAAAGTGGTTTGAGTAATTCTAAAGGCTTGCTTTATATGTAAAAAAGACTAAGACTCCAATTACACAAGCAGTAAGTGCATGAATCTATGAAGAAAAAAATATGTAATAATCCAATTTATTATATTACATTGTACTTAGGCATGAAATAAAATATTGCATTTAAATGAGAACAGCTATAATGACTATCATTAAAGGTAATACAAACTAAAAACACAATCCATTATGTTGTATAACGATTTATAAAATATCAGGAATCATCCCCATAATAAGATGTGTCTGGTGTGCAATAGATTTCAAGTCTTTTGCAACATTTGTATTCCTTCAAAATTAAATACAAATGAAATTTAGTAGAATGTGAATAGTTACTTGTTATGTTTACTTTTCAGATAAAAATTATTAATATTCTATATTTGCTTTTAGATGAACCATGAGAAATTAGGGAGTATTTTTTTTTTCATTTTATAGTTTCTCATAGAAAGCTACCAAGCATGGTAATGTTCTTGATTATGTATTATAATACATATATGTAAAACATTTTATTTAAAAAGACTTCTAATTTATGTTAAAAATTCAAAAAGTAGGGGTGCCTGGGTGACTCAGTCAGTTAAGCAGCTGCCTTCTGCTCAGGTCATGATCCTAGGGTCCTGGGATTGAGCTCTGCATGGGGCTCCCTGCTCAACAGGGAGTCTGCTTCTTCCTCTGCCTTTCTCCCTTCCTGATCATTCTCTCTTTCTCTCTCTCTCAAGTAAATGAGTAAAATCTTTTTTTAAAAAATCAAAGAGTAGCTTATTGCATTTTTTGTAATGTAGAGATAAATCATTGCATTGAGTATTTCTATAATATTAAGAACAATGATCATATTTAATATGTCTAATGATGTAAAATTTATTTTTTAATTTTTTTAAGATTTATTTATTTTAGAGAGGGAGGGGAAGAAGAAGAGAATCCTCAAGTAGACTCTCAGCAGACAAAGGACTCTCTCTCTCTCTCTCTTTCTTTTGTTTTTCTTCTTTAAGTAAATCCCATACCCAGCATGGAGCCCAACATGGGGCTTGAACTCACAACCCTAAGATCAAGAGTCTGATGCTTAAATAACTGAGCCACTCAGTTCTCCCCTCTAGTGACTTGAAACTTCAAATACAAATGAACACATTGATTATAATCTACTTCAGTATTCTATATGCTAACAAAAATGCAGTGGCTTTACAGAGAAAAAGAAACTACACTAAGATATCTTTAACTAAGATGGGGAAAAAAGTCACTCTTTAATGTGAAGTTTTAAAATTTCCCTAAGAATAAAAATCAAATAATCCATTGAATTTTGTGGCCATGTTTACACATTAAATATAAAAGTGTAAATGTCAAGATTATTTGATAATTTTCTAATTTGGGTGAGATAATTTAGATAACACAGAATTTCAAATTTTATTTTGAGATCAATTAATTTAACTTGATAAATATTTGATAGTGTATGTTAACTATCACTTTCAGGTTTCTACCAGATTCAAAAGTCTAGTTCTAGTATAATGTAGCCCACAAGTGAAAGTTAACATTTTAGAGGCTCTCCTGAGAAATTTAGTGTAGTAATAAATAAAAAATCAAGGTCCTTCAATCCCAAAAGACAAGAACTGCTATTTTTTATTAATATCTTTCTTTTGCTAAGCTCCAATTATTTTGTTCATAATAATAACAAATAAAATATAATAAACTTTATTTCCATTAGTGTCAGTAATACTTTTTGTACTATTATTAACGTGGTTATTTAGTGGGTGAATATAAATCTCCAAGGGAAATTTGAGAGCATTACCTATTAATCACTTTTCAGATGATGCTTGAATAGTTTGAAACCCATTAATTTATATAAATCCTCAAGTTTATAAAGTTAACAAGGGAATCTGCTTTAACAATTATGTTTTATTTAAATAGTTTAGCACTTCATTGCTCTGTCTTCTATTTCAATTAGTTTATAATACTGTATATAAGGAAATGCTCTATTGACAGAACCATATACTAATATATACCCTTATATTAATTTTAAGCACAATATTTAATCATACTTGTCTGAATACTTTAATCACATTTTTATAGTGGTGACATTAATAATGATCCTTATAGGTAGACCTCTACTGTCACTATATTTTACCTGTATAAAAGACAAAAAGTGCATTTAGTTTTTTTTTTTTTTTTTAAGATTTTATTTACTTATTTGACAGAGAGAAACACAGCAAAAGAGGGAACACAAGCAGGGGGAGTAGGACAGGGAGAAGCAGGCCTCCTGCCGAGTGGGGAGCTGGACATGGGTCAGGATCCTGGGATTTCAGGATCATGACCTGAGCTGAAGGCAGTCACTTAATGAACTGAGTCACCCAGGAGCCCCTAAAGTACATTTAGCTTAAATGAAACATTTTGCAAACTAGAACAAGGAGATTAAAAAAACAAAAAAAAAAGCTACATTAACTTCCCAAAGTTATGCTAATTACTGCTAAGGGCTACTGACTAAGTTTAAAGATTTGTAAACAGCACTGAACACTGTGTGACTACACACATCCCTGAGTTCTACAAGAGGAAGAAATAAAATATAGAGAATATAAAACACAATAGAAAGGCAATAAATTATTTTTAGAGCAATAAATTATGTTTTAAATTTTAAAATGAATACTCTTTCCTTGTCTTATAAATAAAGCAATTAAAATGGGCATTGACATGATCAATTTTGACAAGCTATAACCAATAATATATTTTTATTTTTAATTTTTTTTTGTAGTTTCAAGTTTTTATTTAAGTACCAGTTAGTTAACATGCAGCATATTAGTTTCAGGTGTAGAACTTAATGATTCATCACTTACATACAACACCCAGTGCTCATCACAAGTGCCCTCCTTAATCCCCAACACCAATTTAACACATCCCTCTATCCATCTCCCCTTCAGCAGCCCTCAGTTTATTCTCTATAGATAGAGTCTGTTTTATGTGTTCATTAGAATTCTATGATATTTGTAATATTTGAAAATTAGTAAATGATGTCATTGTACAACTTCCTGGAAATTAATATTTTTTGAGAGTAAGTCAGGTTCTGTAAATGATATATTGATAACTTAACAGTGCAGCAGTTGCTGATCCAGATAAAGCACATATTTTGCTTTTTGCAAATACACGTCATACGCATATTGTAGATGAATTCAGAGAGAGTAAACAGGAAAAAAATAAATTAAAAGAAAAGTATTAAGATATTAAAATATAAGTTGAATTAATGTGCTGACTCAAGAAGATTACTGAATGATTTCTTCCATTTATTCAGATTTTGTAAATACATTTATTGAGTTTATTAACTGTACTTTCTTCAGAAAGTTACCTATCTCAATCTGCTCACCTCAAATGAATAATTGGGAATAATTGTGTTTGTATATGTAAGTTCTTAAAATCTCTCTGAAACATTATGATCTCTTAGTTTGTAAAATATTATAGCCATTATGAACTTTATAATGTGAGTGAAAAGAGATATAACATCTAGATAACATGAGGTGTGAATTTGCTTGGTGAACAATGTGATATGGAACCCCAAAATAGGTGACATTATTCCTGTTAACCAAAGGAGAGCATTAGACACATGAGTAATGAGAACTTTTCACTGCTGATTTAGCAAGTGATCTGGTCTTGACAGAAGGAGGGAAATAAGGGGTTCTTCAGAAGTCAGGATAACATGATTGACAAATAGAAATATTCAATTACAGAATCTATTTCAGAAATTATGTGGCCATTACTTGGGCAATTTGGGAAGAAAGGACTGGATACAAAGTTTGGTTAAGACCAGGCAATAAAGCATAATAATTTGCACAAATTTTAGTCCTTCTATAAAACAAAATTGGAGGCATTTTCAGGATATATTAAATTGCACTTGTGTTTAAACACAAAACAAAACAACACAGCCAGCACATTAGTGAAACAAAACAAAACAAAACAAAACAAACAAACAAACAAACAAAAAACACGAGTGAGGATAGGACTTCCAGAATAGTGGTAGGAGGAGCTCAACAGAAATTTTCCTAGCAAAACAGTCATCACTGCTGAAAATTATTTTTTTTTAATTTTTTAAAAAAATTAGAGATTTTATTTACTTATTTGACAGAAACACAGCTAGAGAGGGAACACAAGCAGGGCAAGTGAAAGAAGGAGAAGCAGGCTTCCAGTCAAGCAGGGAGCCTGATGTGGGACTCCACCCCGGGACTCCAGGATTATGACCTGAGCTGAAGGCAGAAATCTAATGACTGAGTCACCCAGGTGTCCCTGAAAATTGTTTTTAAAAATACCATTTAATAATCTCTGGACATTGTCCTAAAGAAAAACAACAAATGAAGCTTTATGAAATTCTGCCAAATCTCAGTAAGAAGTGTGACAATCTGAGCCCTTTAGCCATTCCTTACTTCCTGGGCCTCATAGTGGCCTTATTGATATTCTACTACAAGCAGGGATAGCCAGAAACATAATTCTCCCCTTCCCCATATATCCTGGTCAAAGGCTCCAGTATCTTTCAAAAAGGAGTAAGCCACCAGCTTTCCTCATCCCCAGTTCTGTGATGCAGAATAGATAAATAACATAAAAATCAAAATCTTTCCTCATAAAAGCCTACATATACAGGATTTTATAAGTAAATTTTATCAAGTATTTTTAAATTAATAATTATGAGCCCATAAAGTTATTATGGACAACAGAAAAATAATAACAGCTGCTTGACAGATTTTATGAAGTTGATATAATTTTAATTCAGACATTTATTTAAGATAATATTAGAAAGGAATATTAAATAAATATTTTACTGGTGAACACAAAATATCTTGAATACAATATTTGTTGGGTAAAAATATAAATTATGTAAAAATCTTAAAATATTAATTCAAAATAAAATTCAAGTATAGGTTAAAGTGGAAAATAATAAAATCTCAAATAAAAATACACTAAGGATAATGTTATATGTTATCTTAATGCAGGGAAATGCTTGATAAATTTTAAAACCTAAATGTGATTAAACTTTACCTTAAAATGAAACTAGAAATATAAAAGCATATTTTTAATTGAGATATAATTGACATATATAACATATTAATTTCAGCTGGACAACATACTGACTTCATATTTGTATATGTAATGAGATGATTATCACAGAAAATCTACTTAACATCTGTCACCATAAAGTTTTTTCTTGTGATGAGAAATTTTATGATTCACTTTCTTAACAATTTTCCAATATACAGTACCATAATATTGAGTATAGTCACCATGCTGTAATTTACATCTCCAACACATATTTATTTGTTTTATAACTGGAAGTTTCTACGTTTTGACATTCTTACATTTATTTTGCTCATTTCTAAATCCTGCCATTGGCAACCACTAATCTGCTCTCTGTATCTTTGGTTCTTTTCTTTTTTTCTTTCTCCATCTTTTTTTTTTTTTTTTTTAGATTCCACATATAAGTGAGATCATATGATATTTGTGTTTGTGTTTTTCTGTATGACTCATTTACTTACTACAATGCCCTCAATGTCCATTAATGTTTTGTAAATGACAAAATTTCATTCTTTTTTATGGCTGAATAATATTCCTCTGTGTTTACGTATATATATGTTCTATATATAGAATATATATAACTTCTTTATTCACTCATGCATTGATGTGTGACACTAAGGTTATTTCCATATTTTGACTATTGTAAATAAGACTGCCACAAACATAAAAGGTGTATATATTTTGAAGTTAGTGTTTTTTATTTTCTTCAGATAAATATGCAGAAGTGAAATTTCTGGATCATATAATAATTTTATTTTTAATTTTGTGAGCAGCCTTCATACCATGTTCCTTAGTGGCTGCACCAATTTACATTCCCACCAACAGTGCATATGTGTTCCTTATTCATATCCTCACCAATATTTGTTATTTCTAGTCTATTTCCTTCCCTAGATTAGGAAAGTTTTGAGCTATAATTTGTTCAAATAAACTTCCTTCCCCCTTTCCCTCTCTTCCACTTCTGGGACTCCTTTGAGATTAATGTTATTATACTTTGTGGAGTCACTGAGTTCCCTATCTTCATTTATGATGCAATATTTTTCTCTCCCTCTTTTTTCAGCTTTATTGTTTTCCATAATTTTATCTTCTATATTACTGATTCATTCCTCTGCTTCTTCCATTCTGTGGTCATTACATCCAGTCAATTTTACAGTTCAATTATAGCATTTTTATTACCTAGTTTTTATGTCTTTTATCTCTGTGGTGATAGATTCCCTGGTGTCTTCTATGCTATTCTCAATCCCAGCTAGTCTCCTTATGGCTGTTGTTTTAAATTCTGGTTCAAGTATACTATTTATATCTGTTTTGATTAGCTCCCCAGCCATGACCTCTTCTTGTTTTTGTTTTTGTTTTTGTTTTTGTTTTCTTTGGGGATGAATTCCTCTATCTTGGCATTTTGTCTAGGTCTATGTATTTTGTGTGGTAGAAAAGACTGTGCCTGGTCTTATTCCCACTACAGCTGAAGGTTTGCAGCACTATAGGATCATTAGACCTAGGGGCTAGCAAGGCATATTCAAGAAACTAAAAGAAAAAAAAATGCAGCCAAGGATACTATATCCTGCGAGGCTGGCATTCAAAACGGGTGAAGAATTAAAGAGCTTCTAGGACTGTCAAGGTCTAAAAGATTATGTGACCATCAAGCCATCACTCCAAGAAATATTAAGGGGAGTCTATAAAAGAGAAAAGAACCCAAGAGGAACACAGAACAGAAATTTATAGAGGCAGTGTATAGAAACAAGGATTTCACAGGCAACATGATATTAATAAAAACATATCTTTGAATAATCACTCTTAATATGAACAGCCTAAATGCTCCCATTAAACAGCACAGGGTTGCATACTAGATAAAATGATAGGACCCATTCATATGCTGTCTACAAGAAGCACGTTTTGAATCTAAAGATATGTCCAGACTGAAAGTGAGGGGTTGAAGAATCATCTTTCATGCCAATGGACCTCAAAAGAAAGCTAAAGTAGTGATCCTCATATCAGACAAATTAAATTTTAATCTAAAGCCTGTAGTCAGAGATATAAAAGGACACTACATTATTCTTAAAGGGTCTATCCACCAAGAATATCTAACAATTATAAATATTTATGCCTCCAACATGGGAGCAGCCAACTACATAAGCCAACTGTTAAGCAAAATAAAGAAACATATTGATATGAATACATTAATTATAGCAGATCTTAACATGCCACTCTTAGCAATGGAAAGATCATCTAAACAGAAAATCAACAAAGAAACAAGCTTTGGATGACACATAGGACTAGATGGACCTCATAGTTATATTCAGAATATTCTACCCTGAAACAACAGAATACTCATTCTTCTTGAGTGCACATGGAACTTTTTCCAGAATAGACCACATACTAGGCCACAATACAGGGCTCGAGTGATATGAAAAGACTGAGATTATTCCCTGACTATTCTCTGACCACATGCCTTGAAACTGGAATTCAACCATAAGAAAAAGTTTTGAAGGAATTCAAAGACTTGGAAGCTAAAGACTATCCTATTCAAGAATGTTTGGATCAACAAGTAAATCAAAGAACTTAAACAGTTCATCGAAACCAATTAGAATGAAGATACATCAATCCAAAACCTATGGAATATGGCAAAGGTGTCCTAAAGAAGAAACACATAGTCATCCAAGTCTCACTCAAAAAAAATTGAAAAATCCCAAATACACCAACTCTCCTTAGCCTTAAATAACTGGAAATTGACAACAAATTAAGCTAACCCCACACACAAGAAGGGAAATAATTAAGATTAGACCAGAGATCAATGAATTGGAAACTAGAGATAGAGTAGAACACATCAACAGAGGCTAGAATCTGGTTCTTTGAAGGAATTAATAAGATCTATAAAACATTCACCAAACTAATCCAAAAGAAAAGGGAGAGGATTCAACTTAATAAAATTCTGAATGAAATGGGAGAATTTTATTCTCATACCAAAAATCAAAACAATCATCAGAAATTATTATCAACAGGTATATATCAATAAGTTAAACAACCTAGAAGGTATGGTTGCATTACTGGAAACCTATAAACTAACAAGACTGAAAAAGGAAGAACTTGGCATCCTGAATAGACCAAAATCTACTAACGAGATTGAAGCAGTGATCAAAAACCTCCCAAAAAACAAGAACCTAGGACTTGACAGAGTCCCTGGGGAATTCTGCCAAACATTCAAAGAGAAATAATACCTATTCTCCTGAAGCTGTTTCAAAAAATAGAAATGAAAGAAAACTTCCAGACTCTTTCCATGAAGCCAGCATTACTTTAATCCCCAAACCAGACAAAGACCTCAACAAAAAATTTTCATATAATCTCCCTGATGAATATGGTTATCAAGATTCTCAGCAAGATCCTAGCTAATATGATCCAACAGTACATTAAAAAGATTACTCACCACAACCAGGTGGGATTATCCCTGGGATGCAAGGTGGTTCAATATTCGCAAATCAATCAATGTGATAGAACAAATCAATAAGAGAAGAGAGAAGAAACACATGTCCCTTTCAACTGATACAGAAAACGCATTTGACAAAATACAACATCCATTCCTGATTAAAATTCTTTAAAGTATAGGGATGGAGGGAACATTCTTCAACCTCATAAAATTTGTCTATGAAAAACCTGCAGCAAATATCATACTCAGTGGGGAAAAGCTGACAGCCTCCCCATAGAGATCAGGAAAGAGACAAGGATGCCCATTCTCATCACTATTATTCAACATAGTATTAGAAGTCCTAGCAACAGCAATCAGACAACAGAAAGAAAAAAAGTATTCAGCCTGGCAAAGAACAAGCAAACTCTCTCTCTTTGCAGATGATATGATACTTTATATGGAAAACCCAAAAGACTCTTCCCCTAAACTACTAGAACTCATACATCAATTCAGTAATGTGGCAGGATACAAAATCAATGTATAGAAATCAGTTGCATTCTTATGCACTAACAATGAAAATATAGAAAGGGAAATCAAAGAATAGATTCCATTTACTCTAACACCAAAACCCATATAATACCATGGAATAAACCTAACCAAAGAAGTTGAGGATCTGTACTCAAGGAACTACAAAATGCTCATGAAAGTAATTGAAAAAGACACAAAAAGATGGAAAAGCATCTCATGCTCATGGATTGGAAGAATAAACATTATGAAAATGTCTGTACTGCCCAGAGCAATTTATACTTTCAATGCCATCCCAATCAAAACTCCAGCAACATTTTTCAAAGTGCTGGGACAAACAATCCTAAAATTTTTATGGAACCAGAAAAGACCCTAATTTGCTAAGGAAATGTTGAAAAAGAAAAACAAATCTGAGAGCATCACATTACCTGATTTCAAGCTTTATTATAAAGCTGTGATTGCCAAGACAGCATGGTACTGGCACAAAAACAGACACATGGACCAATGGCGCAGAGTAGAGAGTCCAGATATGGACCCACAACTCCATGGTCAAATGATCTTTGACAAAGCAAGAAAAAATATCCAGTGGAAAAAAGACGGTCTCTTCAATAAATGGTGATGGGAAAATTGGACAGCTACATATAGAAGAATAAAACTCAACCATTCTCTTATGCCACATATGAAGATAAACTCAAAATGGATGAATTACCTCAATGGCAGGAATCTATCAAAATCCTAGAGGAGAACATAGGCAGTAACCTCTTTGACATCAGCCCCAGCAACTTCTTTCAAGACACATCTCCAAAGGCAAAGGAAACAAAACAAAAATGAACTTTTGGGACTTCATCAAAATAAAAAGCTTCTGCACAGCAAAGGAAACAGTCAACAAAACAAAGAGCAATCCAGGTAATGGGAGAAGGTATTCACAAATAACACTACAGACAAAGGGCTGATATCCAAGATCTATAAAGAACTCCTCAAACTCAACAACCAAAAAATGACCATTACATTGAAAAAAATGGGCAGAATACATGAACAGACACTTCTCCATAGAAGGCATACAATTGGCAAGTAGACACATGAAAAAAATGTTCATCATCATTAGCCATCACAGAAATTCAAATCAAATTGAAATACCACCTTACACCAGTTAGAATGGCCAAAATTAACAGGACAGCAAGCAAGTGTTGGAAAAGCTGTGGAGAAAGGGGAACCCTCTTACATTGTTGGTGGGAATGCAAGTTGGTGCAGCCACTTTGGAAAACTATGTCACTATTCCTTGAAAAATTGAAAATAGAGCTACCCTATGACCCTACAATTGCACTACTAGGTATTTACCCCAAAGATACAGAGATAGTGAAAATAAGGACCATATGTACCCCAATGTTCATAGCAACAATGGCCACAATCCCCAAACTATGGAAATAGACAAGGTGCCCTTCAACAGACAAATGGATAAAGAAGATATGGTCCATATATACAATGGTATATTATGTCTCCATCAGAAAAGATGAATACCCAACTTTTGTAGCAACATGGATGGGACTGGAGGAGATTATGTTGAGTGAAATAAGCCAAGCAGAGGAAGTCAAGTATCATATTGCTTGTTATTTACTTGTGGTGCATAAGGAGTAACCAGGAGGAAAATGGGAGAAGGAAAGGAAATGTGAACTGGGGTAAATCCAAGAGGGAGATGCATGAGAGACTGTGGACTCTGAGAAACAAACTAAGGGTTTTGGAAGGGAGGGGGGTCGGGGAATGGGTGAGCCTGGTAGTGGGTATAGAGGACACAAATTGCATGGAGCCCTGAGTGTGGGGCATAAACAATGAATCTTAGAACACTGAAAAAATAAAATAAATTAAAAAATAGAAAAAGAGAAAGAAAACCAAGAATAGGCTTTGGCAATTTATGACTCCATCAAATTTAATAACATTCATATCATAGGTGTCCCAGAGAGAAGAGAGAAAAAAGGGGGCAAAAATTTATTTGAGGAAATAATAGCCAAAGACTTCCCTAATCTAGGGGAGGAAACAAAACATCCAAATCCAGGAGACAAAGAGAACTCCCATCAAAATCAACAAAAGCAGGTTTACACCAAAACATATTGTAGTTAAATTTGCAAAATATAGTCATAAAGAGTTCTAAAAATAGCAAGGCAAAAGAAGTCCCTGATTTATAAGGGAAGGCCCATAAGTTTACAACAGTTCTCTCCATAGAAACTTGGAAATCCACAGACAAGTGGCATGAAATATTCAGTGTGATGAATGGGAAGAATCTGTAGCCAAGAATATTCTGCCCAACAAGGTTATCATTTGGAATAGAAGGAGAAGAAGAGTTTCCCACACAAACAAAAACTAAAGGAGTTCATGACCACTAAATCAGTCCTGCAAAAAATATTAAAGAGGACTTTTTGAGTAGAAAGACCAAATGTGACAAAGAGTAGAAAGGATTAGAGAAAATCTTCAGAAACCTTAGCCTTACATGTAATAGAAATTAAATTCATATCTACCAATGATTACTCTGAATGTAAATGGTGTAAATGCTCTAATTAAAAGATATATGGTGTTAGAATGGATGCAAAAAGACAAAAAAGACTCATATACTCATCTATATGCTGCCCACAAGAGACTCATTTTAGACCTAAAGATAACTGCAGTCTGAAAGCAAGGGGATAAAGAAAATTTTACTATGCTAATGGACATCAAAAGAAAGTGAGGTTAGCAATACTTATATCAGACAAACTAGATTTTAAACCAAAGAATGTAACAAGAGATGAAGATGGGCTCTATATCATAATAAAGGGGACTATCTAACAAGAAGTTATACAATTGTGTTTATGCCCCCAACATGGGAGCACCCAAATACCTACAATTAATAACTAAAACATAAAGTAACTCATTGATAATAATACATAATAGAAGGTATTTTTAACATCCCACTTATATCATCAGATAGATAATCTAAGCAGAACATCAACAAGGAAACAATGACTATGAATGATACTCTAGACCAGATGTGATGTACTTAAAGATTAAGATCATACCATTCATATTTTCTGACCACAACACTATGAAATTTGAAGTCAACCACAAGAAAATATTTGGAAAGACCACAATATATGAGGGTTAAACATCATGCTACTAAATAATGAATGGGTCATCCAAGAAATCAAAGAAAGAAGAAAAAATAGATGGGAACAAATGAAAATGAAAGCATAATGGTCACAAAAGCTTTGGGATCAGCAAAATAAGTTATAATAGGGAAATATATAGTAATACATGTCTACCTAAAGAAGCAAGAAAAGCCTCAAATATACAACCCTACCTGGCATCTAAATGAGCTAGATAAAGATAACAGAGCCTAAAGCCAGAAGAAGGGAAATAATAAATTTTAAAGCAGATATTGATGACATGGAAATTAAAAAAAAAAAAAAACAGATCAATGAAACCAAGAGCTGGTTCTTTGAAAAAACTAACAAAATTGATAAATCCCTAGCCAGACTTAACAAAATGAAAAGGGTTTGGACTCAAATAAACAAAATCATAAATGAAAAAGGAGAAATAATAACCAACACCACAGAAATACAGTTATAAGAGAATACTATGAAAAATTATATGCCAAAAATTGAAGAAACGAGAAAATGAATAAATTCCTAGAAATATATAAGCTACAAAAACTGACACAGGAAGAAATAGAAAACTTTAACAGACTGATAGCCGCAAAGAAATTGAATCAGTAATCAAAAATCTCCCAACAAAAAAAGTCTAGTCCCAGAGGAATTCTACTGAACATTTAAAGAAGCATTATTATCTATTCTTCTCAAACCATGCCAAAAAGTAGAAATGGAAAGAAAACTTCCAAATTCATTCTTTGAGACCAGCATCACCCTGATTCCAAAGTGAAACAAACACTCTACAAAACAAAACAAAACAAAACAAACAAACAAAAACGAGAACTACAGGCCAATATCCATGATGAACATGTATGCAAACTACTCAGCCAAATACTAGCAAGTCAAATACATAGTACATGAAAAGAATTATTTACCAAGATCAAGTGAGATTTATTCCTGAGCTGCAAGGGTAGTTCAATATTTGCAAATCAATAAACATCACATACAACATTAATTAAAAAAAGGATAAGAATCATATGATCTTCTCAATAGATGCAAAAAAAGCATTTGACTAAGTACAGAATCTATTCACGACAGAAACCCTCAATGTAGAGAAAGAGAAAAATTACCTCAACATCATAAAAACCATAAATAAAAGACCCACAGTGAAGATCATCCTCAATGGGGAAGAACTGAGAACTTTTCCTCTATGGTCAGACACAAGACAGGGATGTGCATTCTCACATGTATATTTAACATAGTACTGGAAATCCGAGCTTCAGCAATCAGAAAACAAAAAGAAATAAAATGCATCCAAACTGGCAAGGAAGAAGTCAAACTTTCACTCTTCACAGGTGATGTAATACTCTATATAGAAAACCTAAAAGACTCCACTGGAAATTTTCTAGATCTGGTATGCAAATTCAGAGGAGTCTCTCGATACTAAATCAATGTAGAAACCCCTTACATTTCTTTACACTAATAATGAAGCAGTAAAAACAGAAATGAAGCAATCAGTCTCATTTACAATTGCACCAAAAATGATAAGATTCCAAGGAATGAAACCTAACCAAAGAGGTAAAAGATCTGTACTCTGAAAACTATAGAAAACTTATGAAAGAAATTGAAGAGGACACAAAGAAATGGAAGGAAATGGAAAAGCATCCCATGCTCATGAATTGGAAAACCAAATATTGTTAAAATGTCTTTTGTACTCAAAGCAATCTAGACCTTTAATGCAATCCTTATCAAATACTACTACCACTTCTTACAGAGCTGGAAAACACAGTTCTAAAATTTGTGTGGAACCAGAAAATACCCTAAATAGCCAAAGGGATACTGAAAAAAGAAAATCAAAGCTGGAGGCATCACAATTCCAGACTTCAAGCTCTATTACAAAGCTGTTTGTAAAGAAAACTATGGAGGCTCCTCAAAAAGTTGAAAATAGAATTACCTTATAATCCAGCAATTACACTACTAGGTATTTATCCAAAGGTTGCAAAAATATTGATTCAAAGGGATACATGCACTCTGATGTTTATAGCAGCATTATCAATAATAACCAAATTTTAGAAGTAGCCCAAATACTCATTGACTGATTAATGGATAAAGAAGTTGTGGTATATATATATATATATATATATATATGGGAATTTTACTCAGCCATAAAAAATAAAATCTTGGCATTTACAATGACTTGGATGGAGGTAGAAAGTAAATGCTAAGTGAAATAAATCAGTAAGAAGAAGATAAATACCATATGATACATTCATATGTGGGATTTAAAAGACAAAACAAATGAACATAGAGTGGGAATATAGAGGCAAACAAAGAAACAGCCTCCTAATAGAAATAACAAACTAAGGATTATTGGAGGGGAGCTGGACACGGGGATGGGTTAAATGGGTGATGAGTGCTAAGGAGGGCACTTGTGATGCACACTGGGTGTTTTATGTAAATGATGAATCACTAAATTCTATGCCTGAAACTAATATTAGGTTGTATGTTAACTAACTAGAATTTAAATAAATATTTGGAGGATGAAAGAAAAGAGTAGGTTAGGCTTACGTGGCTTAGAAACCATGAAAACATGATGATTTATAAGATGAGTTTGTACACCGCAATACAAAAATAAATAAATAAAATCCAATATGTTACAATTTTTAAAAAGATTACTTATATTTTTCAATGTAAGGTTCTTCAATGCAGTGACTAAATAAAACCTACAAGTTAAAAGTTAAATTTAAAAAATCAAAAGCAATGTACATTTTACTTAATTCATAACTCTATTAAGTAACTTTTAATATACTTGGGAACAAATGCTATCTCTCGATGAAAAGAAAAGTGGGTAGAACAGTCTGGACTGACATGGTTTGTCAATTTTTTCAACATTAATTATATTTTTTAAGTAAATTACTTTTCTTGGATCTTCCTCTTTTCCACAGACTCCCTCTTCATGATTCAATTTATTTTATTCTTATAATTTATATAAGAAGATAAGCAATTTCAAGTAGAAAAAAATCTGTACTATCTTTGGGGAAGTCAAATTTAGTAGCTTAGAGAACAAAATTAATTTCATTTCTTCTTTATGACTTAAATACCTCATAACAGTGACACAAAATTTAGAGATCAAGACTTATATTGAATTTTAGATATATACTAGTAGAAATGTTATATTGTCAGGTATAGAGTACTATACACATTTTAAATTTAGATAGATTTCTGAGAACAACCCTAGATTTATTGAGGCTTACATAAGGTCTTTCAATAAAAATAAAATGATGGCTAAGAGGTAAATAAAAAATAAAATATTTTCCTCTTATTTTTTAAATTTTTTTTAATTATCTATTTATTTGAGAGAGAAAGAGAGAGAGAGATACCAAGACAGAGGATGAGCTCTTCAGCGAGTAGAGAGCCTGATGTGTTGCAGGGCTCAATCCCAGGACACTGGGAGCATGACTTGAGCTGAAGGTGGATGCTTAACTAATTGAGTCCCCAAATTTTTTTCTTTTTAAAATTTTTTTTTGAATTTATTACTAAAACACTTTTAAATTTGAAAATTAGTAATGTAGAATCAATTATTTTTTCTACATGTTGACATATGACATACATTTCTACATATGCTTATTCCATTACTAATTAATTATTATAAAATGGACAACATACACATATCAGATTGAAAGTCTTTTTGTTGTTGTTACTGCCATTCATGTTCCAAATTGGTTAATAATGTATTAGCATTTATTTCAACTTTTTACATATATGATAAGAAAGTTTAGAAATTACAGAATTTTTAAACTGATGGTTTAGTTATTTTAATTTAGGTATCAGCAAGCATTTTCTGTAAATATTCAAACAGTAAGTTGTTTAGGCTTTGTGAGCCATATGTTCTCATTTCTGCCACTGTATTAATAAAGGAGGTGGATATAATATAGAAACTCATTTTAGTGTGGTTGTGTTTCAGTAAAACTTGATTTGTATTTGTCAAGTTTGCATACAGGCTGATGTTTGCCAAGCTAATTTTAATCAGCAGTCCATAAATTAATACATAAATAGTAATAATCTTTATGGAAATATGGTACACTGAAGTTATTCTGGATGAAGAAAACATTACATCCTATTTAATTTCTCTTGAATGTATCCTTGCATTTATTCATTCTATGCAGATTTATCAAATACCTATTAGTTCTCAGAAACTATGGTAAAATATGTGTATACAAAATGTATGTATTTAGATATTATACAATTAATTTTTCTCATTTTCAAAATTAATATTTGCTACAAAGAATTATCTCTATAAGTAAAAACTGATAATAAAAGTTTCAAGGACTTTCCCACTTTACAAAATTGTTTATTGAATCATAGATTTCAATAGAAGAATGTCAAAATTAAATTAGCACTTAAATCTTCCCTGACACCTCATATCAGTGGATACTTTTGATCATTAATACAAATTTATTACGTGTATATTTTCTGACAGGTTGTTACCGACTTTTCTCAAAACAACCAGATAAGAGAAATCAGTACTTTAAAAATGATTAAATGTCTGGTTTACCACTGAAGTTTCTCATTAGAGTTAGTCCTAAGATAATAATCATCAAGTTGAGAGAGTCAAATGCAACAAAAAGAAATAACTAAATAAACAAGGAAAATTGTGATGTGCACAAATTAGACACAATACAAAAAATTTCAGATTATTACTGTTATTCATAAAGAAATAGCAAAAGTGATGGCAGAAATATTAAACAATTAAATATGAATTAAAATGTGCTATTTAAAGCCTGCCAATTTGACATGAGCAAAGAACTTTGGGCTTTGTTCATTAGAGAAAGGTGTTATTATTGAAACATTAGCATCTGGTATGTTATAGCAGGTCTCTAAGTCAAGCATTCTAACTCAGTGAAAAATGTGATATTTTACATATTCACAGAAAACTTTTATTTTTTTTAATTAATGGACTGACTTTTTCAAGGCTTAATTATAAAACATTTATTGTTGGACAACACATTTTTTAAAAAGCTGATTTATAACTTTTTTTAAAAGATTTCATTTATTTATTTATTTGGCAGACAGAAACACAGCTAGAAAGGGAACACAAGCAGGGGGAGTGAGAGAGGAAGAAGCAGGTTTCCCGATGAGCAGGGAGTCCAATGTGGGGCTTGATCCGGGGTCTCCGGGATCATGACCTGAGCCTAAGGCAGTCGCTTAACCAACTGAGCCACCCCAGGTGCTCCAAGAATTCTAGCTTTTTAAAAAGACAGTCTTCTCATAATTTAACAAATTCTTTTTAAATCCTTTTAAAAATTTGAGTTCAGGTGCCTCACAATGTTCTATTAGTTTCAAAATTACATTAAGTGTACAACATAGTGAGTCAACATCTCTACATGTTATGCCTACACACATTACAAATGTAGCTAACCTGTGTCACCATACAGTACTATTGCAATATCACTTACTGTATTCCCTGCACTGTGCCTTTTATTTCCATGAATTATTCATTTCATAAGTGGAAGCCTCTATTTCCCACTCCCCTGCATTCATTTCGTCTTTCCAACTCCTTTCCTCTGGTAACCATCAGTTCTCTCTATTTTGAGGTCTAATTCTGCTTTTTTTAGTTTATAAATTTATTTTGTTTTTTAGATTCCACATTAGGGTAAAATTGTATGGTATTTTTCTATCTCAGTCTGACTTGTTTCACTTAATGTAATACCATCTAGGTCCATCCATGTTGTTGCAAATGTCAAGAACTCACCCTGTTTAGGGTACATAATATTCTTGTGTGTGTGCATTTTTTTGGTCCACTATTTATTGATGGACACTTAGGTTGCTTCCATATCTGAGTTATTATAAATCATGTTGAAATAAAAATAGGGTGAATAGATGTATATGTATTAAATTAGTGCTTTCATTTTCTTCAGGTAAATACCTACCTGTGATTTTACTAGATAACATGTTAATTCTATGTTTCACTTTTTGAGAAAACTACTATTTTTCACAACAGTTGCATCAGTTTACAGTCCCACCAATGAATGAGGGCTCCTTTTCTCTCCATATTCTCAGCATCATTTTTTACTTCTTTTTTTATTTTAACCATTCTGAAAGGTATAAGATGATATATCCTTGTGGTTTTGATTTACATTGTTATGGTGATTAGTGATGTCAAGCATTTTTTTCCTATGTCTGTTGGACATCCACATGTGTCTTCTTTGGAAAAATGTCTGTTCAAGTCCCCTGGCCATTATTAATCGGGTTGTTTGTTGTTTTTTGGTGTTGAGTTGTATAAATTCTTTATATATTTTAGATATTGACTTCCTGTCAGATAAATCATTTGTAAATATATTTTTCTCCCATTAGATTGTCTGTTTGGTTGATGTTTTGCTTTGCTATATGCAGCTTTTTAGTTTAATGTAGTCCCAATAGTGTATTTTTACTTTTATTTCCCTTGCCTTAGGAGATATATCTAGAAAAATTGTGCTTTGGCAGGTATCAGAGAAACTTCCTGTGTTCTTTTCTAGGATTTTTATAGTTTTGGGTCTCATAGTTAGGTCTTTAATCCATTTTGAGTTTACTTTTGTAAATGATGTAAAAACGTGGTCTAGTTTTATTCTCTTATGTATAGATTCCAGTTTTCCTGGCACTATTTATTGAAGAGAATGTCTTTTCCCCATCTTTTATTTTTACTTCCTTTGTTATAGATTAATTGGCCTTATAAACACGGATTTATTCCTGGACTCTCTGTTCTCTTCTATTGATCTCTGTGTCTGTCTTTGTGTCAATACCATATTGTTTCAATTACTACAGCTTTGAAGCATATCTAAAAATTTGGAACTGTAATACTTCCAGCTTGGTTCTTCTTTGTCAAGGTTGCTTGCTTTGGCTACTTGAAGTCTTTCATGGTTCCATACAAATTTATATATTGTTTGTTATACTTCTGTGAAAAAATGCTGTTGGAATTTTGAGAGGGATTGCTATGAATTTGTGATTATTTTGGATAGTATGTACATTTAACAATATTAATTCTTCCAGTCCATGAACAAAGAGTTCATTCCCATTTATCTTTTGTCCTCTTCAATTTCTTTCATTGTTTTATAGTTTTCAGAGTATATGTCTTTACCTCCCTGGTTAAGTTCATTTCTAGATATTTTATTCTTTTTGGTGCAATTATTAATGGTGTTTTTCTCTCAATTTCTCTATTACTTTGTTATTAGTGCATAGAAATACAAAAAATTCCTGAATTTTAATTTTGTATCCTGAAAATTCACTGAGTTTATTACTTTGAATTGCTTTTTTGGTGAAATCTTTAGGATTTTTCACATATAGTGTATCTTCCACAAATAGTGACAGCTCATCTTCTTCCTTACCAATTTATTATTTATTTTTCTTTTCTGATTGTTGTGGCCAGGAATTCTAGTAGTACGTTCAATAAAAGTGGTAAGAGTGGACTTCCTTGTCCTGTTACTCATCTTGTAGGAAAACATTTCAGTTTTTCTCCATTGAGTATGATGTTAGATGTTGGTTTTTATTTATAGAATTTATTGTATTGAGGTATGTTCTCCATAAACCCACTTTGGTGTGAGTTTTTATCATGAACAAATGTTGACTTTTGTTAAATATTTTTCTGCATCTATGGAGACAGTCATGATTTTTTTATTTCTGTTGATGCGTATCACTTTGATTTGTGAATATTGAGTCATTCTTGTATTCTCAGAGTAAATCCCACTTGATTGTGGTGAATAGTTTTTGAGCTGACTGGGACTTATATAGGTAAGAGTCCAGGGCTCATTGAGGCAGCAGACCAGTTAGTCCATCTGGACCCTGCACTAGTCTGTGTTTTCAAGGTGAAGGGGGACTTTAGACCATCTCTATCATGCCCTTTCACCCAGAGAGAATTCAATATGCTCCCTGGCTATTGGTGCCAATCTAGGGCTGGCTCTTTTATATACTAGTTATTCTTTTGAACCTCTGATTTTTTTCTGTGCCCAAAGACAGACAAATATGCTTCTGGTCCTTGAGTAGTATCCCTTCTCATTGCAGTTTGCAGTATTGAGGGTGGAGTATTTATTCATTGCTGTGTTTCTATCTCTCTTCCTCTTCTCTTTTGCATTATATATTTTGTTGTGCTGAAGCTGTCCAGTCAGCCCTTAATTCTTCAGGAGGAATTACTCTGTAAATAATAGGTGTGTGCCATGGAGAAGGTGAGTTCAGGGTCTTTCTACATTGCCATCTTGGACCAGAACCTGCAGCAAGTGTGTTTTTATATGTATGCCTATTCAGTCCAGGAATGGCTCATCGTTTTGCAAAAAAAACACTTATCCATTTTTTTAGTGTGGCACTTATAATAGTTAAATACCCAAACCAAAGAGTTGGAAGATTAAATGAATGGCATAATACATACCTTGATCATAAAAGTTTTATCTGTTGTCTCTAGAATTTTTGTTCAATTATTGGGAAATTGAAATTAGGAATTTAATCAAAGGGCTAAGGAAGGGATTTAAATGTGTCACACTTCTGTTCTTATTCTTCTTGTGAATAATAATTTGTTCAAAAAATGTTATTCTTCAATAAGACTCAGAGGAATTCTCTAGCTATCCCAGTCTTGAATTATCATAATAGGTCTTCTGAGTATAGACTCATGAAAGATCAAGTGATAAATGAATCTTTGGCCCAGATCCTACACTCAGTGAGAACAATGAGACTGCTGATTTCCTTTATTCCTAAGTGGATAATTGAAATACCCTTAGCTGCTGACAAAGCTCTCATGTTGGTTTCCTGACCTGCAGATAATTGTCTGTTGTGATAAAAAAAAGGCCAAGTGTAGGCTTCTGAAATTGCCCCATGCCCAAGTAGTAAAGCAAATGCAATACAGTGTTCCAAGAGGAATTGCAGAAATTATTGCATCATAAAGGATGTATTGGTGGTGATCATTATCATATCTTCCTTTAACCCATTCATCTTGCCTCAGAAAAAATCAACTGGATTATGACAGATAAAAATAAATTTTGATGTAAGCTTAGCCAAATGGTAGCACCAGTTGTACCTGTTGTACTGGATGTGGTGTGTTAATTAGGTAGATCAATATCACCTATAGATATTGCAGACCAATAAAATCTTTAAAGTCCAAGTGAAGTAAATACAGTTTTTAAAAGGAATTTAGAAGTATATAAGATAATTGATTTTTTTTCTTTAGCATAAGGTTTTACTATTTTTTTTAAGACTTTATTTATTTGACAGAGAGAAACACAGCCAGAGAGGGAACACAAGCAGGGGGAGTGAGAGAGGGAGAAGCAGGCTTCCCGCCAAGCAGGGAGCCCGATATGGGACTAGATCCCAGGTTTCTGGGATCATGACCTGAGCCGAAGGCAGTTGCTTAACCAACTGAGCCACCCAGGCGCCCCAAGGCTTTACTATTTCTTACATAATTTATTGTATATGTCTGCTAAAATAACTAAGTTCATATATGGATTTTACATTGTAAACTTATTTGATTTTGCTTCCTTAGGTAATATGATGGTACAAACATGTTCAAAATAGAATTTTCCCTTTGAAATCAGTAGAGTATACAAAGAAAATGTGGTTAATTTCCCAACATATATAACCAATTCGTACAATTTTTTCCAAATAAAACAGTCTTTAGGTGTGTTTACTATATTTCCATGTATTATCAGGGTTTTGTTTGTTTGTTTGTTTTTCTGTCTTACCCTCCTTTAAATGGCTAATCAGTAAACCCTTCACATTATTTTTAACTTAGTTGATAACCTAATGCAGAAATAATCCTTCTCACTAATGAATATAACTTTGTGTCTATTTTATATTTGTTTCAGTCAGCATAGATCCTAGCTAGTCAAAGATTCACAGTTCTAAAGATAGCTGTATAGCATGTATTCATGAACAGCAAGTTAAGCATTCCACCCTAAAAAGCATTTATATATAGTTTATATGGATTTGTGTTTAAGTTTAAAAATCAGGAGTGAAGAAAATGTGAATAATTTTATTTTCTGTTTTAATGCAGGTCCTATAAATATAGACAATTTGCTTATTGACAATTACCACTATATGATAGGCTTTTATGTCAAAACATAAAAATGAAATATAGCAGAATATTTTATGCAAATATTAGTAAAGACAAAAATCACAAATATATCTTTAAGATTGATTCAAATATTTAGTTATTATCTGACAAGTATTAAAGCAGAAAGTTCTCAAGATTTTAACTTTTCAACATAATAGTCAACTCTAACTTTGTCAGATTTCAAAATTTCAAAATTTCTAGTCATTTTTAACCACTTATACATACTTGTATAAAAGTTATAAAATAGTAACCATTATTGAAATTAACAAATAAAAGTATCCTGACTATAATTAACCGATATTTAAAGTTTATTTGCTCAAAACAGAATGTATGACCTATTTATTACTATAAAGGGTACAATAGGGGTGCCTGGGTGGCTCAGTTGGTTAAGCGACTGCTTTTGGCTCAGGTCATGATCCTGGAGACTGGCATCAAGCCCCACATCGGGCTTCCTGCTCGGCAGGAAGCTTGCTTCACCCTCTCTCAGTCCCTCTGCTTGTGTTCCCTCTCTAGCTGTGTTTCTCTCGGTCAAATAAATAAATAAAATCTTAAAAAAAAAAAGGGTACAATAACATAAATTAAAAAATAAAAATGATCTGGTGATGTGTTAGAGCAGAAAATATTTGAGGAAGTTCATGTAAAATGCTTAAAATTAAGTTATTTACCATTGTTAAGGGACATACAAGTAAAATCAGCTGAGAGTTATTGAAATTAGTTGTCAAATGCAAAAGTTACCTTAGGAAAAAAATATATGTTAATTTTTGTTGTCATATAATACATTATCATGTTAAAAACTTAAAAAACACCCTTTTGACTATCTCCCAATTTCTGTAAATTCGAATTCTGGATATGACTACTTGGGTTCTCTGCTCAGTGTTTCACAAGGCTGCAATCAAGGTGTCTATTGGGCATCATTCTCACGTGGAACTCAAGATCTGTTATCAGAATTATTCAGGTTGTTGGCAGAATTTGGTTCTTTGTGGTTGTAGAGCTGAAAACCCCATTTTCTTGTTGGCTGCTGGCATGAGGTTGTTCATGGTGACATGTTGAATACATAGAATGGTCTACTTTCAAAATGGCACTCAAGGACTTTGCCTCCTGGCATGTACAGTCTTGCCCAATCGCTATTCTGGAAGTGTGGGCTCAACCCAATTACCCGCTTCTAACAAATAAAACAGAACAAAATGAGGCAATGCCAGTTCCATGATGAGGTTAAAATGTCTGCCATACTCTTTCCCTCTTGCTGGAACTCTGAAAATAGGATAGCAGGATAATATATTGAGAAATATTCTTTGAAGAGTTGCACACAGCAAAGAACTGAGGAAGGCCCCTGCCAGAGGTTTATGAGGAACAAAATCTTTTCAATAGCCAACTAAGCCAGACCTGGATTTCTGAAGCACAGAAAATGGGAGGTGGCAATTTTTTTGTGTTTTAATGACACAGTTTGGAGTACTTTATTACATAACAATGTATAACTAACACAAGCAGTAGGTACACATTCATTCTAACGGTAGCAGTTACACTCAGTTTAATAATTTTTGAGTACTCTGTGATACAACACTTTGGTATTTACATAGAACATTTTCCACTTGATTTATCCTTATGTATGCATAGAGAGAAAAAATATCTTTTATATTAAATTACAAACTATTTCTTCCAAAGTTGGGTCTGTGTTATATTTCTTGAATTATTGAGAAATTTTAAGGATAAGCAGGTATTTTAGAAACATATGAATTTTGGAATTTACTGTACATATTTCCCCATTGTGGGGTAAAACCATCTGTATCAGAAACACTACGGGTGGGTGCCTGGGTGGCTCAGTGGGTTAATGCCTCTGCCTTCAGCTCGGGTCATCATCTCAGGGTCCTGGGATCGAGGCCCGCATCAGGCTCCCTGCTCTCTCTGCCTGCCTCTCTGCCTACTTGTGATCTCTCTCTGTCAAATAAATAAATAAAATCTTAAAAAAAAAAAAAAAGAATCACTAGGGGTTACACTTATTAGAAAGAATACTAAAACGCAGGACCAATATCCTTAGTGAAATAATCTCTGTAGGTGGAGTCAAGGAATATACTTGGTAACTTCCCCATCCAAAAGTAGTCTTTATAACTGACAAAACCAAAAGTCATTGTCATATATTTTTATTTTATTGATCATGTTGCAAAAGAATAAATCACATCAGAAAATCAGTTCACATTTGTAGGTGCTCATTTTATGAATTAATTTAAGTGAAAAATGAGTAATTTTCCTAAATGTGGTATTCAAAAATCACTGCTCATTTTTCCTTTTGTCACAATGTTTTCAAATATGTAATGATGACCCAAATAAAGATTGATTTTATCTGTTTTTTTCCAAGAGTGAATGAAATATTTTTTTTGAGAATAGTGACAGAAGAAAAACATTTAATTTCACATTCCATAGTATTAGAAAATAAAGGGAAAGGTGGATGACTCTTCACACTGAACCAAAAATAAAATTTAAGAGTGCCACCTGCCTCTCTTTAAATTATTTTTTGTTAAATGTATTGTTTCTTTTCTATTTTTGTAGAAAATACTTTATGTTTGATGCAATATTTTGGCAAATAAAAATGTACTCTATTTTAATATTTACTGGTGATTCTAAGATAGGAAGGTAAACATATAATTAAATAACCTGTTAATTTGGGTATTTTTTTTTCAAATTTTGCTTTTACAATGCTATAATGAATATTCTTGTCTTACTATTGTATACTTGTTTAAGTAATTTTTATGGATATATCATAAAAAGTCATGTTTAAAAGCCACCATGAGACCTCCTTTATTTCCAGTAAGTTTCTACCAAAATTTCTTTGTTCCTCTTGGAAAAACAATATCTTTCAGTGGTTAAGCCTGGAACATGATAGCATGATTCAGAATATCCATCTTAGCTAACTTTTAGCTACATAACAAATTTATTGAACCTTATAATATTCCAGTTTTATTTTTTCTAAAGTGGTTCTAATGCTAATGCCCACTCCCTCAGGTTAGTGTTTATGAGTAAATAAGAAAATTAATATGTATAAAGCATGTAGGTTTGATCTGGACACATGGAAGGGACCCAATAAATTCTGATAATAACTTTTATTTATGTCATTATTGTTGAAGTTATTATTCTGCTTGTTGTCTTCTTATCTCTTACACCTAGTTATATACTGTTTGGAAGCAGGTTTTGGGGATTCTTGATCTTCATGATTTAAAGCACCTTAAAACTGCAATTGGGTGTAGGTGGAGCTCAATAAATGCTTCCTTTCTTTTTTTTTTAAGATTTTATTTATTTATTTATTATTTATTTGTTTATTTATTTATTTATTTATTTGACAGAAAGAGACAGCAAGAGAGGGAACACAAGGGTGGGGGGAGTAGGAGAGCTGGAGAAATAGGCGTCCCATGGAGCAGGGAGCCTGACATGGGATGGGGCTCAATCCCAGGACCCTAGGATCGTGAACTGAGCCCAAGGCAGACACTTAATGACTGAGACACCCGGCACTCCAATAAATGTTTCTTTAAATGGATGTTGGGAAGCCATTATTGAACTTCGATTCAAATTCATTATGCCTCTACCATGACAAGAAGTTCTGACTGACTGACAGGGAGCTCAGCCTGATCATTAGTCCTGAATTAAAACTTTTCTAGGAGATGAAAATTAATGCAGAATGTAGTTTTGAAAGTACCCAACTTGGCACCTCTCCATAGACAACCACTTTAAAATCATTCAATAATTATTTTAATATTTATTTATGTAATTATATATACTTATATATAACTATTATATATAATTTTATTTATATAGATAGATTGTAGATAAATGATAGATCGATGATAGATGATAGATGTATAGATAGATAGGTAGATAGATAGATGATCCAGATTTTCTTGGTTCTTTATTTCATTTTCTCCAATTTTACACATCGTTTAGTGATTTTCAGCTATGGGAAAGTGTAACAAATCTACTTTACAATCCCTTGACTGCTCCAGTTGACTCTCTTTCCTGACTACCAATAAAAATTGTATTATAACTTGATGCCTAGATTTAAATATTGTTTATGTAGGGGTGCCTGGGTGGCTCAGTCATTAAGCATCTGCCTTCAGCTCTGGTCATGACCCCAGGGCCCTGGGATTATTTCTGCATCAGATTCTTTGCTCTGCTGGAAGCCTGCTTTTCCCTCTCCCATTCTCCCTGCTTATGTTCCCTCTCTCGCTATGTCTCTCTCTCAAATAAATAAGTGAAATCTTGGGGCACCTGGGTGGCTCAGTCATTAAGCATTTGCCTTTGGCTCAGGTCGTGATCCTGGAGTCCCCAGAATTGAGGCCTGCATCAGGCTCCCTGCACAGCAGGAAGCCTGCTTCTCCCTCTGTCACTCCCCCTGCTTATGTTCCCTCTCTGGCTGTGTTTCTCTCTGTCAAATAAATAAATAAAATCTTTAAAAAATAGGTAAAATCTTTAAAAAAATTAAAAATATATTGTTTATGTAAATATTATTTACGAATAATTTTATTTCTTCTGGATTTGCTCTGCCCCCAACACTTTGGACTAATATGTGTTTGTTTATTGCTATGATTCAGTATTTAATTCTTCTTACATAAATACTCTTTATAGTTTTTCAACTGTTACTTCTCTCAATAAAGTCAAACATGTAAATTAAATGATTCATTCCAATATCTCCTTCTTGGAAGCATCTTTCCAGGGTCCTTCTACCTTGCTTCTTCTATCTAGACCTTTGCTTACTAGATTTATTGCATAAGAGCATCCTAGACACTCTTTTTACCATCTTCAGGGAAATTCTTTTTATCTTTTTTTATCTATCTTGAATGATTATTCACTGGATCTTATATCTCTTTTTAAAATTTTGTTGCATTTGCTCATTTTTGTAGAATATACCATCTTACTGCTTTATGATAAAGGAAGAAATTACATTTTGTAAAATTATTCTATTACATATTTTCTGGTTAGAAATAATTTTTCCTTAGAAATGTAAAATAATTATTTTATTTCTCATTTTATTCATTAAGATTTATGCCATTTAAATCACAATCATTTGCATGAAAATATATTCTGTTTGTTTCTTCATACTTTCATTTTTGTTGTTATATTCCTGGTTTTCACATTTTAATCTTTAGATCCCCTCTCTATATTTGATGTTTATTATTCTATGACATATATATATATATATGTTAGGATTTTTAAGTTATTATTATCATATTAGACACAGAGTGGGTCTTCTCAAACCAGAGACTTAACAAATTTGGTTTTGATGTATTTTTTTAAAATATTTTATTTATTTTGTTTATTTGACAGAGAGAGAGAGATCTCAAGTAGGCAGAGAGAGTGAGAGCAGAGGAAACAGGCTCCCTGCTGAGCAGAGAGCCCTATGCGGGCCTTGATCCCAGGACCCCGGAGATGATGACCCAAGCTGAAGGTAGAGATTTTAACCCACTGAGCCACCAAGGCACCCGGTTTTGATGTATTTTAACTATTATTTCTTTGGTACATTTTGTCACTCAAAATTTTTTCTCTTTTTCAGTTCTCAAACTCTCATTGGTTAAATAGTGGACCTCCTGAAATTATTCCGTTCTTGACATTTTTTCTACTATTTTTTCTACTTTCTGTAGATTTAATTAACTGTATTTTTCCTCTGAATACTTGTTTTTTGTTTATTATCTATTTTTCATGACAGAGGCCTACACATTTCACATTTCTTGATTGCTCATTTATAAAATGGGGACTGGGTACTTGCTCTGTGTTTATGTGTACATATTACATGATTTTGAAGAGTCCTATGAGGTAACTGAGACATTTGACTGGAGAAGAGTCCTCCAAGTGCCAAAATATAAAGAAAATAAATTGTTCCAAGGTTCTGCATAAAAGTTATAAGCCCAGCTGTACAGCTGAGTGTCAGAGGGGATGAAGAATTTTATTTTACATTGTACAGGTCAGAAGTCAGCAAATGGGACATGGAACAAATATTGCCCATGACATATTTTGAACTGACTACAAGTTACAAATCGTTTTATTATCCTCTAATGATTAAAAACCCTCAAACTATCTTATGGCATATGCAAATTTTATGAAATTCAAATGTTTTTGTCTATAAATAAAATTTTATTGTAATTCAGCCAAGTTTATTTGTTTACGTATTGCCTATAGCACTTTTTTGCCCTATAACATCAGTTTTATTAGTTGAGTAGTTGTGACTGAGATTGCAGTTGTGTTCTGATTGCTTCACACTGCTGCTGGGCATCCTATAAATTGCAGGGCTGTAGTTTAACTTGACATTTTGGATGTCATACATAACATAACACATTTTTTTCTTGCATGTATTATCAGTGTATTTCCATCATGTAAAAAGAAAAAGTGAAGTTAAAATATGATGTTTTTAGGCACAGTGGAGTATAGATTATTTTGTTTTATAATTATGTGGCAAAGCATTTTAGTTATTATGCAAGTATCCTCTAGCTGGGCTAAAATAGTACAATATACATTAGCATTACAAGAACATGCATTTATCACAATATTCCGAATTCAAAAAACATAAGCAGAAAAATTAGAAAAGTTAAAACAAAATATTTTTTTAAAGATTTTATTTATTTGACAGAGAGAAACACAGCCAGAGAGGGAACACAAGCAGGGGGAGTAAGAGGGGGAGAAGCAGGCTTCCGGCCGAAGAGGGAGCCCGATGTGGGGCTCAATCCCCGGTCTCCAGCATCATGACCTGAGCCAAAGGCAGTCACTTAACCAACTGAGCCACCCAGGTGCCCCAAAACAAAATATTTTATCACAATAGAATTTCTACACAAACACACACACACACACAGTCTACGTGAAGCCTAAACCAAAGTACATTTCCAAGTGACTCATTTGTTAACCAAGCAGTGGGAGCTGTTTACCTGTGGTGCCTTAATTAAATAATGTTTAATTGCAAATGCTGTAGAAATATGTTCTGCAAAAATAAAGTTGTTTAAGACTATTAACCTTCCATTAGAATAGTGGCTTTACCAGTTGAAGACCTCAGGAACAACATCAATAGGCAATTAAAAGACAAGTAGGACTTAGAGTGATTTTTATTTTAGCTCTTGATGAGTTGATAGGTGTTACCAATACTATCCAGTTGTTTTGTTTGAGAAGTCAGTGCTGAAATTGAAGTGACTGAATAATTAGCCTCTATGAGTAGCCTGTATGGAACAACTACAATCAAGAAGTTGAGAAAGCATAAATTGAGTACCATCTGAGTTGGAATTTGCTAAGATACATTACAGTTGATGGGGGAGAAAACATGTGTGGAACAGAAAAAGGCAAAATTGGAAAATGTTAAAAGCTGGAAAGAATTTAAGAAGTTTAATGCTTATGTTTATTCACTGTGTTAATTATTAGAAGGTAAATATGAGGAAATTATTTGAATCTCATGTGTAATTAAACATAAGGGTCAAGGGTGAGCTTCATTTGATCTTATGGACTTAACCAACATTAGTTCTATACATTTTTGTCAGAAATAGAAGTTAAATATTTGGACCTACCTTGGTACTTAGCTGTGTAGAGAAGTTTTAAGAGTTATTTCAAGTTTTGGGGCTCAGGACTGAGACTGAAATTTTATGAAAGAGAATTGCTCTCAACTATTACGGTCAACACTGAATGTCTTTGAAAGGTAGCTTTTGCTGCAGACTTGATAATATTCTTTAAATAAATTCAGCCTAAAATTAGAAGGCAAAAAAAAAAAGAAAAAAAAAGAAAAAGTGCTGATGTACACAATTCATATACAATAATGTTATTTAGATGAAAACTAATGTTTGAATTACCAGTAATGTCAAGTGTTTGATATATTTACCATATTGTTAAAAGCTAAAGTAAGGGGCGCCTGTGTGGCTCAGCTGGTTAAGCATCTGATTCTTGATTTCAGTTCAAATCATGTTGTCAGGATTGTGAAATTGAGCCCCACCATCAGTCTCAGCACTGGACATGGAAACTGCTTAAGATTCTCTCTCTGCTCCTCCCCCAACTCTAAAAAAAATTTTAAGTAAAAAGTGAGGCCACCACTCCTCACCCCATTTGCAGCAGATATATTTTCTGAGCTCAAACTAAAGCTTTTTCCAGATCTCCATGAAAATGCAAAGGAAATTTTCATATTTCAAAATACATTTAACTGTTCAATTGAAGAGCTTCCAACTAACTTGCAATTGGAAGTGATTAATCTGCCACATAATGATGTGCTAAAAGGCAAATATCAATAGAAGAATCTAAGAGAATTTGATAAGTGCCTTCCAAGTCTTGAATGAGCTTAGCTGAAATCGTATACTCATTGATTTATATCAGTATTTGTCAGTATCTGTCTTTGTGAAAAGACATTTTCAGAGATGAAATACAAAAAAATCTCATCACATGTCATCATTAACAGATTGGCATTTGAAATATTTTTGGATGATAGGAAATATAAACCTTGAATTTTAATTAAGTGGAATGTTACCTCTAGTTTGCTAGGAATGCCATACACAAGTACCACAAACTGGTGGTTTTAACAGCATTTATTTTCCCCACCATTATGGAACTAGAAGTTCAAGATCAGGGTTTAGCACAGTTGTTTCCTTCTGAGGACTGTGAGGGATAATCTGTTCCAAATTTCTCTTTTGGTGGTTTCCCAGCAACTATGGTGTTCTTTCACTTGTAGATATATCACACTGATCTCCGACTGTGGTCATGAGGCATTCTCCTGTGTGCATGTCTGTCTCCAATTTTTTTCCATTTTATAGAGATATTAGTCACAGTGGATCAAGGCTCACCCTAATTTCATTTTAGCTTGATTACTTCTGTAAAAACACTTTCTTCAGATGAGGTCACTTTCTGAGGTACTGAGAGGTATTAGGGCTTTAACATATGATTTTTGGGGAAAGACAATTCAACCCATAACTCCTTCTCTGAAAATGAATTTCATTTTCAGTAGTAGAACTATATTATGAAATTTATACTCCATTTATTATTATTATATAAATGTCATGTACTATACATTATGCAAATGTGTTATATATTAGTGTTACTCATTCTCCTATGTATCTGGTGATTCATATTCCAGTTACTCAATGTTTCAGTTTACCCAGATATGCATTCTGCGTTTGTAGAAAGAAATGAATACATAACTGGAAAGTTCTACAGAAGACTCAGTAGGCTGTTTCTTTATGTTCAATCATTTTCCCTAATTAAACTCAATTCTTCCACCTTCTAACTACTATACTTAGGGTTTGTAATTCTGAAGATTTTCTGTTTATTATACACAAATCACATCCACAGTTAATTTTCAAATATATATATAGCATTCTGCTAAATCATTTACCATGTATCCACTTTTGTGCCATCTCCCTGTCTGTCCATCTGCTCTGTTGTACCCAGGGTTAGATTGAATCCTCAATGAAGCAATACTGAGATAGATTAGGAGTGGAAAGAAATGGCCCGACCCTAGTACCGCCACATGCTTATTTATTGTCTAGGAGTAGCCTGAGGAGAGCATGACCTCAGTGTGAATGCTAAGGCAGATGCTAAAGGCAATAAAGGCTGTAGGCTAACTGCACTGCCTGTTGTTAAATGGCAAGTTCTTTCTTGAAGAGATACTTGAAAACTACATTTCCATTGCTGACACAGTCCATTCACTCTACACATATTTATTTTCTTCATTCTTATAAAAACAAGTTTTAGGTTCCCAGCAAATTGTGGAGAATGAATAGACAGTTTCCATGTATCCCATGTCCCTTCACAGGTATATAGTCCTCCATTACTAACATCCTCCTCTGAAGTGATACGTTTGTTACAATCCATGAATCTGCATTGATGCATCATAATCTCCCATAACCCACAGGGTAAATTATAATATCCTCTTGGTTTTATACATTCTATGGATTTGGACAAGTGCATAATGGCATGTATCCACCATTGAGTATTACACGGAATAGTTTCACTGCCCTAAAAGTCCTCTGTATTCCGCCTGTAGATTCTTCCCCAGCTACTCCTCCACAAGTTGTAGCAAGCCCTGATCCTTTTATCATCTCCATAGTTTTGCCTTTTCCAGAATGTCATATATTTGGAATCATACACTATAAAATTGTTATAGATTGCTTTTTTTCATTTAGTAATGCATATTTAAGTTCCTTCCTTTTTTTTCATAGTTTAATATCACATTTTTCTTAGTGCTGGATAAAACTCCATTATGGATATAACACTCTTTGTATATCCCTTCACCTACTGAGGGATACCTTGATTTTGCAATTATGAATAAACTATAAACAATTTTTTATTATTTGTTCTATAAACAGCCATATGAAGGTTTATTGTGGAAATACATTACCAACTCCTTTCTGCAAATATCGAGGAATGTGATTCCTGAATTACATGACAAAAGTATGTTTGGTTTTGTAAGAAACCACCAAACTCTCTTCCAAAATGGCTGTACTAATTTGCATTCATACCCATCAATTTGCTTTTGTATGAACATTTGGGGGTAGCTCCTCCTGGGTCACACTGAGTTTTTTTTCTTGAGGTGAAACTTATAAATTGGGGTAATCTGAAAGAACAACAGACACTTATCATCTCCTTCCACAGCTATAGATTCTAAATTTCCTTTGTCCTTAGCTGTTGCTTCCACTTCTCTCAGTCTCTTAGCTGGTAATGTGACCCATTCCTGAGAGGTCTGAGGGCATATTTCTCTGGTAGCCATATTTCTCTCATGCGGGATTGGGGCTGTTGAAAACATTTTTCTTTTTTTCCTCTATCTCCTATGTTCAGTGTTTGGGAGCTTGAAAATCAAACCGACAAAATACAGATTAGCAAGAGAAAAGACAGATTATTTTTTTATTCATGTGCAAACGTTCACAGAAAAGATGTGACTAAAGGAGGTAGTTAGAATTTCAGATATAGTTCATCTTAATAGAGGAAGGAGGTAAAAAGGAGTGCTTATGGGAAAATAAATGACATTTAAAAAAAATAAACAGCCCTTAGGAAAATAGATGGGTGATGATGATATGATAGTTTTGTGACAATGTCCGTTTCAGCATGCTGCCGACTTCTCTCTAGTGATAAGAATCACTAGTTACAAAACTCCTGGGGAGATTTATGACAATTGAGTTCTTTGGGAGGTTCTGCTTTCAGGCAGATAAGGGAGTTCAGGAGGAAAAAAAGCCTTTCTCAAAGGCTCAAAATAACATTTATGTCACAGGGGCATATTCTAGACCCCTTTATAGTGTACTTGTTCATTCATGCATAATTGGGCAAGGGAGTAGCATCAGGCAGTCTGGATTCCACGTGTTTCCCTCCATGCCTTACTGTGTAACAGCAACTTTACCTCCTTGGTTACCCCCTCCAATATTCTGACTTATATCTGCAGTTCCTTGGACACAAGATGACAAATTTTTCAGAAGGCCCCCATATCTTGTAGCTTTTCCTTTGCAGAGTGTGACCTTTTGGGGAAAAAGACAATTTCTTTGTGCCTGTCAGGACTGTCGGTGTTTTGTCCATTATACCATTTATATCTTGCAATGGGTTGAGGCTTAGCACTCCAGAATTTATGGCTTGGCCAGTATGTCAGGTTCTGGTTCAGTAAGTGACCATCCATTCAGACTTGTTCCTCGCCAAGGGCTCCATGACTGATAAGTTACAGTTACACTAAAGTTGTTTTTCAGAGATATGTCATTCTGTCATGCAAATGATATGGCCTTCCTCCAGAACCCAGAGGTGGGGGCTAACTTTCAATTCTCCCACTGGGCCACAAGCTCCCCACTGAAACCTTTTTTTTTTACAGACATCAGCTTTAAAGTTTGCAGACTTCATGTCCGGAATTGCAGGTGTGCATGCATTCAGATCTGAACATGCTGCAGAGCCTTTTCCTGTTCAGGCCCTACTGAATCTTGTCCTTAGGTTTATGAGTTGGACTACTCTTACCAGATACTATATTTCTTTGTGATAGCAAAGAATACAAAATGTAACAAAATACTTCTTACTTTGGAGGTAAATGGCCGGTATGCCTCTTTTCCCTGGGCTAGTAAAACTCCACTGAAGAAAGTCTCTGATTCTTCATAAAGTTTTCTTTTACCTCCAGGAGTTACATGAGTGCTCCTGAAACCTACAGTGTGCTAAGCACCCCCTACTTGGTCTTCCCCACTAGCAGATATCATTAATTTAAGAGATTTCTTTAATTTTTCAGGATGACCAGATGGCTCAGTTCTTTGTAGACTATATTATGACAGAAAATGGACACATTAATAGAGACTTGGGACAGAGTTTTAAATTTATATTGTTGACAGTTCCATGTGGATTTGAACTGTTTCTGATCTTACCTTTTGTTTTTAGGAGGGGATATAAAAGAACACATTTAGCAAATCAATGACTGATAATATATTTCAGTTTTTAATCTGTTCTAGCAAAGATAGCATCTCGTGGATGGCAGCTACTCATGTAGCTATATCCTGGTTGAGCTTATGAAAGTCTACAGTATTTCTCTAGGACCTACTGAACTATATAGTATCTAGATACATGGTTTATATGGAGATTTTCTAAGGACCACTACTCTTACACCCTATCAATCGTTAAGGTAGTATTAATCTCTGACATTTTCTCACATACACAATATTGTTGAGATTTACTACAAAGGTATCGCCACTATAATAACTTTTGCCCCACAGTCCAAAGACCCAACTGGGTATTATCCCAACTGTCAAGTATTTTAATTTCAATTATGCACATATAAGATAGATAAATGATTAGGTAGGTACCTGGAAACAATGACGACTCCGTAAGCCACTGTTTGACCAGGATTTCAATAATCTTTGTATGTTCCTATAAAAAGAGAGGCCATGGTGATACTTTGTGTATTTGGGTATATTACCTTATAACCTGCAGCTACCAATCATTGAAATTTGTGGGTTTTCCGTTATCCCCACTGTGCAATAAATGTTGTTAGATCCTCTTAGGAAAAAGACTAGAGGAATTTTATATTATATAAATCCTATGGTATTTCTGGTCCTTCCTCAATATGTCCCTGCATTCACAGCCTTTTCCAACTATGTGCTTTTATGCTTTTGCTGTCTTATAAAACATACACATGCAGACATACACATCCATGCACACCTATGGACTACTTTCTTTTTATAGTAATGTAAAATCATAAAAATTCCCCTGCAAGCTGAAATTACGCAAAATGTTCTTAATAATGTATAGGAAAAATTAGGATTTTTTCCACGACCTCCAAAATTGTTTACAAAACATTAAAAATTATCTTACTAAAAGTAGCAAATCTAATATTTATTTAATTCATTGTGATTTCAAACATTAGAAATATTGAGAGTTAAAGTGCCTTATTATTATTTTTTTGTAGAAAAATAATTAAGAATACTTTGAACAGTGATTACCACTTTCTTACTGTATTATGTGTCATTTGGAACAAAATCTTTTCTATGCCATGGGGAATTGGCATACTCCTTTCTAAATTTGAATCATCTTCTACCATTTTGTTTTTTGCACTTTCAATGTCATGAAAAATAGAGTTCCATTAATAAAACATTTTTTGGCCAGTCTCATTAGAACATCTTTATCTTTTTATTTTAACCACGGATCTTATTTATGCTAAGTTCACTTTCCCTAAATTCTTCTGGCTGCATATCCAGAGGGTTTTCAGCTCCAACAGTTCAGCATTCCCAAAATCATTCATTTATTCTGAAGCTTCAATTCATCTGATTTGAATTTCACTTCCAACACTTTTTGTTTGTTTTTTCTATTGTTGACTACTTCCCTCTTTGATTATGCTTTGTTGTAAGACGAGTAGGTGGCATGATTACACACATTGCTATGTGTGACTTAAATTACAAATATGTATCTACAGAAAGGAATAAAGTGATTAGTCACTGATCATGGTATGTATTTGTTATTCATTTGAGATTTGTGGAAGGAAGGTCTAGAGCCTAGAGCTGTAGTTTTTATAATTCTTCTCAAGAGAACTGTGTAACCGAAATTTGAATAGTGATGTAGGGAGGAACAAAATTCTTTAAACTCTGGTAACTGAAATGTCTGCATTTTAGAACCTATGTTCAGTGAGGCCTGCCTCTGTCTGTGTGGAGTATGTGTGTATGTATGTACATGAGTGTGTGCCTCTACTCAAAATCTACTGAATTAGAAATTCTAGGATACAGCTCAGCAATCTTTATTTCTACAAGACCTCCAAGTGGTTTTGATAGATGCTAAGCTTACAGACTCATACACACGTCATCATCATTGCTGATTGATCATCTGTTTTTATGAAGGATGCATTTCCACAGCTTCAGGCTACCTCGGCTGCTATGATAATTGTGACACCCATGTCTGGCTACCGGTAGCTAAGCACTAATACCTTGTCTCCACTGTTCCAGGTACCATCATTCCTAAGAATATTAAAAAACCTACTTTGTGATTACTTTGATCATCTCTGACCTGCAGAGGGAAACTACCAGGGAACATAGTGATGTTGGCGACCCTGTCACTAGTGAATTTCTTTCTTTCTTCTTTTTTCGCTAGTGAATTTCTGATGGGTTTGGTGAGGGTGTGTTCTGGTTCTTTCCTTGGAGCATACTATGGGACACCTGGGTGGCTCACTCAGTTGAATGTCTGCTATAGGCTCAGTCATCATCCAAGGTCCAGATATTGAGCCCTACATTGAGTTCCTTGCTCAGCAGGGAGCCTGCTTCTCCTCTGCCTTCCACTCCCTCTGCTTGTATTCTCTCTCTCTCTCTCTCTCTCTCTCTCTCTCTCTCTCTGACAAATAATAAATAAAATCTTTAAGAAAAAAAAAAAAGAGAAACATACTGACATATCTTCAGACTTCACAGGTGTATATCCATTCTAAAATCCCAGCTACATTTTTATCTTTCCTCTACTGTCTGCTATAATACTTCAGACATTTTCACTTCACATGGAATAGGCATCATTTGTTAGAGCCAGTTGTTTTAGTCTGTTCAGGTTGCTATAATAAAATACCACAAATTACACAAATTAGTGGCTTCTTTTCTTTTTTTTTAAAGATTTTATTTATTTGACAGAGAGAAACACAGCCAGAGAGGGAACATAAGCAGGGGGAGTGAGAGAGGGAGAAGCAGGCTTCCCGCCGAGCAGGGAGCCAGATGTGGGGCTCGATCCCGGGTCTCCAGGATCATGACCTTAGCCGAAGGCAGTCGCTCAACCAACTGAGCCACCCAGGCGCCCCAAATTAGTGGCTTCTAAACAAGAAACATGTTACTTCACAATTCTGGTGGCTGAAAGTCGAAGGTCAAGGTGTTAGCATGATTGGATAAAGGATTTATTCTGGGTTGCAGACTTCTTGTTATATCCTCGCACAATAGAGGAATCAATCAACCTCTCTGAGGCCACTTTTTTTTTTTTTAAGAGTTTTTATTTCATTATTTGACAGAGAGAAACACAGCTAGAGAGGAAACACAGGCAGGGGGAGTGAGAGAGGGGGAAGCAGGTTTCCTGCCAAGCAGAGAGCCCAATGCGGGGCTTGATCCAAGGACCTTAGGATCATGATCTGAGGTGAAGGCAGATGCTTAACAACTGAGCCACCTGGGCACCTCTGAGACCACTTTTGTAAGGGCACTAATCCCACACCTGAGGGATCTGATTTATAACCTTCCCAAAGTGCCCACCTCTTAATGCCATCACATTTGGAGTTGAGATTTTAACATAAGAATTTTGGGACACACACTTTCAGATCCATGGCACCATTAAACCAATGAGTTTGATCATGTGTAGTCCTTACAAATCAGTGACTATATAACATGTACTTAAATCTTTGTTAATGCAAATACATTGCTTCTACCCAAACACCCAAGGCCTTTGTCAATGTGTTAAATATCACATACCAAAAGAATTATATCCAAATCAAAACTCTTCAGTTTTAAATATTATGTTCTGTTTCCTTTGACCAAATGCCCTCAAAATACTGTCCCATATTATTACCAACACAAGCTAATTCTTGGAGGATCTTTGGGTTATAATCCTTCTCCTTCATTACCTCCATGTATATTGTTTTGCAAACTAATCCTGGCTAGCAGCCTGGCATCTAGAGAAGAAATGAGGACAGACATCCTAAGGAGGGACAATGTTGATTTGCAGGCATGAGATTTCTGAAGTGACTTCATACAGGGGATTCCACACATTACATTATATATTATATACATTACATTATATGCATATATAAAAGAATATATTTCTATATATAATAAAATATATTTCTATATATAATAGACTATATAATATATAATAGAATATATAGTAGTATATATTATTCTATTTCTTCGGTGTTCCAAGATTCATTGTTTATGCACCACACCCAGTGCTCCATGAAACGTATGTTCTTAATACCCACCACCAGGCTCACATATCTCCCCACCCCCACCCTTCCAAAACCCTGTTTGTTTCTCAGAGTCCACAGACTCTCATGCTTCATCCCCCCCTCCGATTTATCCCAATTCCAGTTACTCCGATTAACTGGAAGAGTTTGGCCACTTGTGAAGGCACTAAGGGTATAAAGGAATCATTAGAGTCAAAAATTTTAATGATATCTACCCATATATTTTTAGCTTAGGTGCCATAACAGATATCTTCAGCAGATATCCTTCTTGAAACTTGACAAATCAATGAAATCCTGAGGTAAGCCTTTAGCTTTTCAGCTGCTTGTCATTAACCACAAAGTTTCTCTGCTCTTCTTACTTAATTTTCATTAAGTAAGTTTCATTAAGTTTATTAACAGACTTCAGTTTTTCATTATCCCTCTAGGAACATCAATTCAACTTAAGAACAATCAGTCAGTTCCATTGCTCTTATATGTATTATTCCCCTAATTTTCAAAGCCTTATTTATGCAAAATGCACAACATTCCCCTCTACTGGAACTTCTTCCAAATGACCTGTTGGATACCTTAACAATAAGGTAATCACACTGTGTTCAAATTATCCATGACCCACATATTACCTCAGATGAGGTCTTCAATACCAGTGAGCTGGGTATTCCAGTCCTGAATTTCTTCCTACCAACCTCCTTCACTGACTTTTTCCTAAATGTGCTAATTCAGGACTTATTAGAGACGGATGCTGATATGGAGTTGGGAGTAGAAAAGTTTTATTAATGGAATGTTGTTGTAAAAGGAAAGGGAGGAGGAAACAGAATAAGGCAGGAAGACTCCTGACTGTGAAGCAAAAATGACATTAATGAAAAGAAACAGAGAAGGAAGCAGAGCTAAGCAGAGGAAGTCTGAGACAACACTGTACTTCTGACAATGTCCCAACCAACCCAATAAGGAACTCTGGAGGAAAGAAATAGCCAGACTCTGTTCTTCTGTGTTTAGTCACTGGCTGGGCAAATACCTGGAAGAAGATGACCATAGCTCAAAATCACGCAGATCCAAAAAGCACTACAGCTGACTATTGTCAGCTAAATACACATGTCTTAAAGTTCAAAGACAAGTTCTTTCCTGGAAGGAGTTTAAAGCAGCACATTCTTGCCATATAACTTCTCTTGAGAGTTTATGACTTTATGATGGCTTCAGAGGAAGCATATATATTTAGACCTATATTCAATATGCCAAAGAATATATAGTATATAAGGAACAAAAGAGTAGATAATAAGTCTCTCAACACTGAAAATATTTTTCTATTAATATGGTAAAAGAAAGTCTGGGATAATAATTCTGAATAATTGTTGGAGTTTCCACAATATAATATTTTAAATAATTATTTTAAAAGCAATATTGATGCTTTTTTCTTGTTTGTTTTTTTGCAATCAGATTCACCAGATTGTTATCAGAACTTTTTTCAGATGATTTTTTTGTTTGATATAATAACTAAATGTTTTCTCCAAAAAATTTTTGGAGCTTCTTTTGTATGTTTTTATAGACTACCAGAGATTTTGCTTGTTTTTTTTGTTTTTTTTTTTTGTTTTTTTTACAAAAATTCATTCCTTTACTGGTCTACCTTTGGAATCTTGTCAGTTGTCACCAATCCTAATGTTTTAGGAATATTTGCTTAAGGGAATACAGAGATTGTTGTTTACATGATTTTCCTATAAATCTGGTTGTATATAGGAATGCTGTCAATGCCTTTTGTACAGCTTTGATTTTCCTGCCACAGACCAGAGGCACGGTCATTCATACGGGTTCCCTCTGCAAGGCACTGAACGCCATGACCCTGCCTCAAAGTGAGGGAGTTAGGCAGAGTCGGGGTCATTGATGCCAGGCAGCTTCACTTTCTTTGTTCTCCCTTTTCACCTGATTAGTTCTAAAAAAACACATTTCTCTTTCTACCTACAATATATTAAACCTTTCTCTGTTCCTACTTTTAGCTTGCTTACGTCAAGCCTCAAGTTTCAACCTACCCTTTTAAGACATGATAATTAATAGAGATAATGAGAAAAACAGTCATAGTAGTATGGTAGCTGCATTGTAACTAGCTTAATTCAAACAAAAGAAATCTCATAACCTTATGACCACATGCTCACCTCCTTGCATTTAAGGGAGGCAGAAAATCCTGATAGGACAATAATTGATAAAAGCCATCTGAACAAAACACGTGATGTATATCAGTAAAATTAATATCTCTTTGTCTGTTAATTGATTGTTCCTTAGATTAAACTTTAATAAAAACACTGTACTGTAAATAAAGAGCTCTGAGAACAGTGTTTTTAGGAGATTTTCACACCACTCCTCAAGTCCAGTCTCCTCATTCAGAATCGCTGATGCTGTCCCCACCTTCTGGACCCTGACTGTTGTTCCCAGCTTTTTCCTACTATTGATTTTTGGGTTCAGTGTAAGGCTGAATTCAGTACCTCACACTGAGTGCCTGAAGAATTTAGAGTCATCACTGCTGCAGTGTGAAGAAAACAACTCATTGTATTAGATATCCAATTATATGAAATAAGAATTAAATGCACAGAATAAAACTGAAATTTTAAAGAGCTGGTTATCACTGCTAAAATGTTACAAATAATATTTTAAGAGTCTGTATATCCATATATTCATATATCTCAGAATTAATAGATTTTTATGACTACTTTATGTTAGTTTTATTAAAGCAGAAATTGTCTAAATGTTTTAAAAACACAACCAAGAAGAATTACTGGTGTTTGACAAACCTATCTTGAGGAACTACCCTGCTCATATTGTGGACTATATATTTATCATTCATTCTTCTAATAGTCCTACTCAAGATATAAAGAAAAAAATATTTAAATTCTTTCAGTGAAAAAAAAATAAAATAAAATGCAAATTCCACAACCATTTGGAGGGATTCTGATCTAGAAATAGAAAACTCTTGAAAAAGGAATCTTAGGTTCCTTAGGTTCTCAAAAGTGTGTGTGTGTGTGTGTGTGTGTGTGTGTGAGAGAGAGAGAGAGAGAGAAGGAGAGAGAGGCTATATATTTTAAAACTTCACTCAGTTTTGATCTAAATGACCGATAAAATATTAAATAATGATTTGGTCATGATTCTAGGTGTCTTCTAGCTTCAGATAAAGTGTATTATTTACTAAGAAGAGATAAGATTTTAAGAGTATATTTTAAATTAAAAGGTTTTGATTTTTTAGAACAGTTTTAAATTTATAGAATAATTGAGTAGATAATATGGAGGGTACCTATATACCCCTTCTCCTACATAGTTGCTCTTTTATTACATCTTGTATTAGCACGATGTATTATTATTAATGAACAAATCTTGAAATATTTTTATTAACTACATTCAATTGTTAGCAATAAGGTTCATTCTGTATGTTGCTCAATTCTCTGGGTTATGACAAATGCATAATGACATGTATTCACTATTGTGGTATCATTAAGAATAATTTTCCCACCAAAAATCCCCTGTGCTTCCCCCATTTATCACTTCTTTTCCCCAAAACCTTTAATAGCCACTGCCTCTATAGTTTTTCCTTTTCCAGAAATCATAAAATTGGACTCATACTATATATAACCTTTTCACACTGGCTTCTATTACACAGCAAGTTTTTTAACATTTCTCCATGTCTTTTTGAAGATGTCATTTTTTTATCACTGAATAATACTCTACTGTATAGACCTGTAGGAGTTTATTAACCATTCCTCTATTGAAGAAGGAAATTTTATTACTTCCAGTTTTTGAAAATTTTGAGTAAGTCTGCTATAAACATTCATGCAGGTACTTGTGTGGAAAAAAAATTCAATTGAATTAGATTATTTCTAGGAGTAAGGTTGCTTGGTTATATTGTTGACTGCTGGTGGGAATGCAAGCTGGTACAGCCATTTTGGAAAGCAGTATGGAGGTTCCTCATAAAGTTAAAAATAGAGCTACCTTATGAACCAGCAATTGTATTACTAGGTATTTATCCCAGGGATACAAACATAGTGATCTGAAGCAGGCATCAGCAGCCCAACATTTATAGCAACAATGTCCACCATAGCTAAACTCTGGAAAGAGTCCAGATGTTCATCAACAGACAAATGGATAAAGAAGATGTGGTATACACACACACACACACACACACACACACTGGAATATTACTCAGCCATCAAAAAGTGAAATCTTGCCATTTGCAATAATGTGGGTGGAACTAGAGGGTATTATGCTAAACTAAATAAATAAATAAGAGAGAGATAATTATCATATCATTTCACTCATGTGGAATATACAAAACAAAACAAAGGATCATAGGGGAAGGGAGGGAAAATAAAACAAGACAAAATCAGAGAGGGAGAGAAACTATAAGAGACTCAACTATAGGAAACAACATGGTTGCTGGAAGGAATATATTTGGGGAAGGGGGTAACTGGGTGGTGGGCATTAGGGAGGGCATGGGATGTAAAGAGCACTATTATATATAACTGATGAATCACTGAACTCTATCTCTGAAACTAATAATATACTATATGTTAATTGAATTTAAATAAAATAAAGCAAATTCTTTAAAAAGAACACCTTTGTGAGAAACTTTGTGAGATTTCTTCCAAAGACTGGTACCATTTTGCATTCCCAACAGCAATATAGATGAGAATTCTTGTTGGTCAGTATTCTCCCTAGTATTTGTTTTTCTCAGGTTTTTGTATTCTAGCAATTCAAATATTGGTCTAGTGGGATTGCATTATTTTTTTATTGAGGTATAGTTAATAAACATAACTGTTTTTAATCTGCAATTTCTTAATAGCAAATCATATTATCTTTCCATATGCTTATTTGCCATCTGTATATATTTTTGTGCAGTACGTCTTCTGATTTTTTTGCCCATTCTTTAATTGTATTATTTGCTTGTTGTTGAGTTTTAAAAGTTCTTTGTGTATTTTGAATAAAAGTTCTTATTAGATGTATTTTTGCAAATATTTTCTTCTAGTCTGTGGCTTGTATTCTAATTCTCTTAATATTGTGTTTAGCAGAGAATAATTTTGTTTTTAATTTTGTTAAAGTTCAACTAATCATTTTCACAGATCATGCTTTAAGTGTTATATATAAAAACTCATCACCAAACTAAGGTTACCTAGAATTTCTTCTATGATATCTTCTAGAAGTTTAAACTTTCCCATTTTAAGGGTGCTTGAGTGGCTCAGTTGTTTAAATGTCCAACTTTTGCTTTCAGCTCTGCTCATGATCTCAGGGTTGTGAGATCGAGTCCTGGGTCAGGCTTTGTGCTGGGTACAGAATTTGCTTAAGATTCTCTCTCTTTTTTTGTCCCTTCTCTCTCTCTGTTTTAAAAAAATGTATTTTATGTATAGGTTTATTTTAATTAATTTATTTATTTTGTAAACAATGTAAGGTATGCATCTAGCTTTTATTTGTTTGTTTGGTTTGGTTTGGTTCATGCATGTCCAATTGACCCAACACAATTTATTGAAAAGAGTATACTTTTTCCTTTAAACTTCCCTGGCTTTTTTGTTAAAGATCAGTTGATTGTATTTGTGTGGGTTTGGGTCTAGGCTCTTTATCTATTCCATTAATCAATTTATCAATTTTTTAAAAGATTTTATTTATTTATTTGACAGAGAGATCACAAATAGGCAGAGAGAAGGAGGAAGCAGGCTCCTTGCTGAGCAGAGAGCCTGATATGGGCCTCGATCCCAGGACCCTGAGATCATGACCTGAGCTGAAGGCAGAAGCTTACCCTCTGAGCCACCCAGACACCCCTATTTATCAATTCTTTTGCTACTACCACATTGTTGTAATTCCTGTAGCTTGACCAGTAATCCTAAAGTGAAATAGTGACAATCATCTGAATTGGTTAGTACTGTTCTTTGCCATTTTGTGTAAAATTTACAGTTTATAGAATTCCACAAAATAGTTTCCTTGGATTTTGGATGGTACTGAGTTGAATCTGTAGATCAATTTTGGAAGAAATAACACCTTAGTTGTATTGAATCTTTCTGTCAATGACAATGAAATAACTCTTAATTTATTTGGATCATTTTCCTTTCCTTTTATCAGTGGTTTTTAGTTTTTTCTCATATAGATACTATACATATTTTGTTAGATTTATAGCTAAATAGTTCATTGTTTGGTGCTAATATTAATGTTATTGTATTTTAATTTCTAATTCCAATGGTTCTTTGCTGTGTTATAGGAAAATAATTGATATTTGTTTATTAGTTTGTATTCTACAACTTTGTTATAGATTTTTTTTGTTATTTTTGGGAGATTCTTTTTATTGATTTTTGGGGGTTTCTACATAAGCAGTGTCATCTGAGAACAAAGATAGTTTTATTTTCTCCTTCCCAATCTTTTATTTCCTTTTTTAGTCTTATTTGATTGTCCATACCATGTTCACTAGGAGTAATGAGAGAAGTTGCTTTGTTTCTGATTCTAGGGAGAAGGAATTTATTTTCTCATCATTAGTTATAAAATGTATTTTTGTTTGTTTGTTTCTCTTTTGGAGATGTTATTTTTATCAAACTGGGATATTACTATTCTATTACCTAATTTGCCAAGAGCTTCTATCGTAAATGGGTATTAGATGTATTTTTTGAACCTGTTGATATTTTCATAATTTTTTTTCTTTAGCACTCCTTTATTATACATTTAATGTTTATAGGATCAATAGTAATGACTCATCTTTCATTTCTGATATTAAAAAACATGTGCTTGCTCTTCTTTTTCTTGATTTGTATAGCTAGAGGTTCATCAAATTTATCTATCTTTGCAAAGACTCAGCCTTGGTTTTTTGATTTGTTATTGATTTCCTATTTTCTATTTCATTGATTTTTTTCTGTAATTCTTTTTCCTTCCTTCTGTTTACTTTGCATTTAACTTTTCCTTCTTTCTTTTGCCCTTAAAAGTGAAATTTAGGGGCGCCTGGGTGGCTCTGTTGGTTAAGCGACTGCCTTTGGCTCAGGTCATGATCCTGGAGTTCCGGGATCGAGCCCCACATTGGGCTCCCTGTTCTCTGGGAGGCCTGATTCTCCCTCTCTCAGTCCCCCTACTTGTGTTCCCTCTCTGGCTGTGTTTCTCTCTGTCAAAATAAATAAAATCTTTATTAAAAAAAAAATGAAATTTAGATGCCTGATTTTAGATCTTTCTTCTTTCCTTTTCTTTTTTTTTTTTTTTTAAAGATTTTATTTATTTGACAGAGAGAATCACAGCCAGAGAGGGAACACAAGCAGGGGGACTGAGAGAGGGAGAAGCAGGCCTCCCAGAGAGCAGGGAGCCCAATGTGGGGCTCAATCCCGGGTCTCCGGGATCATGACCTGAGCCAAAGGCAGTCGCTTAACCAACTGAGCCACCCAGGCACCCCTCTTTCTTCTTTTCTAATACATGAATTCAGTGCTATAAATTTCCCTTAGATACTTGTTTCATTTTATCCCTTGAGTTTTGATAAGTTTTATATTTTAATTTTCTTATAGTTCAAAATATGTATGTATGTGTATATGTCATATAAATATGTTTGTGTATATGTCCTATATATATATATATATATATAGATAGATAGATAGATAGATAGATAGATAGATATAGATGTCATATATATATGGAGTGAGAGAGAGAGAAAGAGTGCACAGAGGAGGGGAATAGGGAGAGGGAGAGAGAATCTTAAGTGGATTCTACATCCAGCATGAAACCTGACTGGGGACTCTATCTCATGACTGAGATCATGATCTGAGCTGAAATCAAGACTTGGTTGCTTAACCAACTGAGCCATCTGGGTCCTCCTGTATGCATATTAGATAGAGCTAAAATTTTATTTAAAAAATTATCGAGTATAGATGACAGAGAATGCTATATTAATTTCAAGTGTACAACATAGTTATTCAACTCCTCTATACATTATGCTATGCTCAGCAGAGTGTAGCTAACACCTGTCACCATGCAATTCTATTACACTATCATTGCCTTTATTTTTTATAGTATACCTTTTATTCCTGTGACCTACTCATTCCATAACTGGAAGCCTTTATCTCCTAATGCCCTTCACTCCATTTGCCTATTTTGAGGTTCTGATGTTGGGTAATTATACAGTAATAATTGTTATGTGTTCTTGAAGTACTGACTCCTTAGTAATTATATAAAAATCTCTTTGCCTCTTATAATTTGCCTTGTTCTGAAGTCTGTTTTTTCTGAAATTAATAATCTACTCTAGCTTTCTTTTGATTTGTATTAACATGATACATAATTTTCCATCTGTTTGTGTTTAAGCTATTTGCCTCTTGACATTTAAATTAAGTTTCTCCTATCAACAAAAATGACAACACACTTTACTAAATGGAAGAGAATATTTGCAAATGATATATCTGATAAGGAATTAATATCCAAAATATATAAAAACACAACTCAACACCCCAAACAAGCAAACAAATTATCTGATATGGGCAGAGGACCTGAATAGACATTTTTCCAAAGAAGTCATTCAAATGGCCAACAGGTAAATGAAAAGATAGTCAACATGATTAATCATCGGTGAAATGCAAATCAAAACCACAGTGAGATATAACTTTACATTTGTCAGAGTGGCTAAAAAAATGATAAATAGCAAGTGTTGGTGAGAATATGGAGAAAAAGGAACACTTATTCACTCTTGGTGGAATTGTAAATTGGTGCACACACTGTTGAAAAGAGTACAGAGGTTCCTCAAAAAATTCAAGAATGGAATTACTGTATGATCTGAGGTGCCTGGGTGGCTTGGTCAGTTAAGCATCAGACTCTTGATTTCAGTTCACATCATGATCTCAGGGTCTTGAGTTTGAGCCCCACAGCAGGCTCCATGACTAGTGGGGTGTCTGTTGAATATTCTCTTTCTTCCTCTCCATAGGCCCCTCCCTCACTCATGCTTACTCTCTATCTTAAATAAACAAATATTTTTTTTAAAAAAATATGTGATCCAGTAACTCCACTATTAGGTATTTACCCAAAGAAAATAAAAACATTAATCTGAAAAGATATATGCACCCCTATGTTTATTTCAACATTATTCACAGCCCAATTGTCCATTCATAGATGAATGGATAACAATGTGGTGCATATATGTACACACACACACACACACACACACACACACACACACACAATGAACTATTACTCAACCATAACAAAGAATGAACTCTTTCCATTTGCAACAAATGGATGGACCTAGAGAGTATAATGTTAAATGAAATAAGTCCAACAGAGAGACACATATACTATATGATTTCAATTACATGTGGAATTTAGGGAAAAAAGAACAAATAAGCAAAAAAAGAGAAAAACAAAAATACAGACTCAAATATAGAGAGCAAATCCGTGGTTGCCAAAAGGAAGATTGGTGAGAAACTAGGTGAAATAAAATAAATTAAGAGTGCATTTTTATAATGTTGAGCACTCAATAATGTATAGAATCCTTGCATCATTTTCTTCTTCACCTGAAACTAACATAACATTGTATGTTAATTTTACTGTGATTCAAAAAATAATAAAGTGGATTTCTTTTAGGCAACATATAGTTTATTTATTATCCCTGTCCTTTAATTAGAATATTTTGACCATTCACATTTAAAATTATTATTGATATAGCTATATTAATATCTATAAACCGTATTTTATTGTATTTGCTTTTTTTCCTGTGACTTACTCTTTCCCTATCTTCTTTGGTTTTAATTGATCATTTTACATTATTCCATTTTTTCTCACTACTATAACATCAAGTACATATCCTTTATAAATATTTTTGGTGGTTACCTTAGAGTTTGCAATATAATTCAAAATAATCCAAATTCACTTTCATATAACATTAAATCACTTCACAGATAGTGCAGGTATCTTATAAAACTATTCCAAATTTCTCAATCCATCTCTTATAACAATACTATCATTCATTTCACTAATCTATAAGCCATAATCACCAAATACATTGTGTCTATTTCTTTGAATAAAAAGTTACTTATTAGAATGATTATGAGTATGACAAAATATTTTATTTTACCTTCATTTATTCCTTCTCTGATTCACTCCCTTTTTTATGTATGCCGAACCTTCTAACCTATAATATTTTTTTCTCTTAAAATTATTAAAATTTCTTGCAAAGGAAGTCTTCTGGAGAAAAATTCTGTTTTGATTTATCTGAAAATTCATTAATTCTTCACTTTCAAAAGGTAACTTCATTGAAAACAAAATTGTAGGTTGTTTGTTTCCTTTAACATTTTACAAATTTCACCACCTTCTTGCTTGTACAATTTCTGAAGAGAAGTTCAATGTAATTCTTATCCTTTTTCTTCTATAATTTAGTCTTTGTTTGTTCCCTACACTCTATCACCAAGTTCTTTCAAAATTTTCTCTTGACTTTGGGTTTCTATAGTTTGAGTATAATATTGTTAGATGGAGACATCTTGTTATTTATCTTATTTAATGTTCTCTGAGCATCCTAGATCTGTGTGCTTCATTTTGGAAAATTCTCTGCCTTTGTTTCAAATTTTTCTTCTGTCTCTTTTTCTTTTTCTTCTGTTAATTCTATTTTGCATATCTTGTATCTTTGGTTACTTTCCTATTGTTCTTGTATATTATCTTCTTCCTTTCCTTCATGTTTTTGTTTTTTCCTTTGCTTTTCAGTTTGGGAGGTTATGATTGGCATAGTTTTAGGATCACTGATTCTTTTCTCAATCATATCTACTCAACTGAGGATCTCATCAAAGATTTTTTTTATTATTTTGTTATGGTATTTTTTATTTTTAACATTTCTATATTTATTTACTTATTCATTTATTTATTTAGATCTTTCCATCTGTCTGCTTACTATATCCATCTATTCTTACATGTTGTCTACTTTTTCCATTAGAGTGCTTAATGTATTGGTCATTTTAATTTTTATTCCCTATTTGATAATATAAGGATTTATGTCATATCTGCATTGGTTTTAAACATTTTTTTTGGTCACAATATGTTTATTCCTGTCTTTTAGCATACTTAGCAATGTTTGTTGTTCTACATTGGACATAATGAATCTGGTAAAAATAATTGAAGTAGTCAGGATTTTGACATGAGGTTTATACCACTCTGACCAGGGTTGGACTGAGTTTGCTGAAGCTATTACTACCAAAGACTTCAATTTCCTATATTTTACTTGTTTATTTATTTTCCTTTTTTTATTTCTCAGAGAACTTCTTAAATAGAATTGAATGTTGCAGCTTTCATGATTATAACCAGCTTCTGAAGTCCTATTGATGTGGTATTAAGGTATCATGGGAGGCATTCTATAATCTTATTTACTTATTTATTTATTTTTAAAGATTTTATTTATTTGACAGAGAGAAACACAGCGAGAGAGGGAACACAAGCAGGGGGGTGAGAGTGGGAGAAGCAGGCTTCCCGCCAAGGAGGGAGCCCGATGTGGGACTCGATCCCCGGTCTCCAGGATCATGACCTGAGCCAAAGGCAGTCGCTTAACCAACTGAGCCACCCAGACGCCCCTCTATAATCTTATGATAAAATTTCAAATTTTTTTAGTGAATTTGTATCCTCAGGCTGTGATAGTCAACAATGATTCTTATTTCACCACCCCTCACCCCAAGTATAACTAGCAGGCTAGAAGGAACTAGAGTTAACTACATGCCCATTCCCCAGGTCAGGTAAAGCTCTAGTAGATTCTCCTGAGGCTAGGCCCTTGTTATGGAGAATATTCTGAGCATAATTTTAAATGATTACTTTTCTGTTCTTACTTGAAAAACAAAGTGATTCATGTCCAATCTCAACCAGGAGAAACTTGTGAGTTTTCTGGAAATAAAACCCATGAAAGTGTGGAGACGCCAAAGACTGAGCCTTCAGACAAGATTAATTCACAAGATAGTCCTCATAGCCTCTAGAAGTTTGTCAATACAAATTTAAGCATTTTTGTCAATTACTGGCCCCCATGGCTCCTGCTCCAGATAGGCTGATCTCAGTTGTGATTCTCAGCACTTGTCTGTTTCTCTGTTATTCAGTGTGGTAGTTTGTCCTGTGACCTCAATTCTCTGATAAATCTATAAAAAGTCAGTAATTTTAGTTTGATCAGTTTCTTTTTCCTTTTTTTAATTGTGAGGACAGCAGTGATGACTTTTAAGCTCTTTACAGAAATGAGAAGCCCCCAAATTTTTTTAAGAAATTGTTTTCTCTTTTCTAGAGAAGTTAAGCAATGTGATAAAGTCTTTGATAGTCACTTACTTGTTTCACTATCTTTATTCTAAGTTCACGTGCAGAAGCCCATGCTCACTTATGGATATAACTTAAATGTATACATTTGCTATCAAATAAAATTGACATGTATTTGTGATATTTACTAAATTATGTGTAAAATCATTGTGTTATAATTTTTTGTGGTGTTCTCTTTTATTATTATTTATACTAATATGAAATTCCTCAATATTGATTTTATGTTAAATGTATTGCCAGTTAGCAAATAGAAATTCATAATATGAATTATATGTATCAGTTTTATTTTATTGAACTATTTTGAAAGGATATGTATTAGTGTTCCCTGGAAATATATTTTAAGAAGACCTTAGTATATGCTTAGTTTTATATCCATCTCTGGCAAATCATCAATCAAATAATTTTATGCACCTCAATATAATCAATAATCAGCATGATTTTTTTTAAGTAATACTTTTGACTAAGTTGGCTTTACTTTGTTTTGTAAGTACTATAATACATAAGGGAGAATAAAATATTTGTCATCTTAAGTACACTCCAAATCAAGGTAAAGTTATATTTTTGCAATGTCCTGCTTTGTGCATACTAATAAAGGCACTTAATACATTATACTTTGGGGATATTTTTCTCATGCCTAGCTTCCTCCATTTGTTATTTTTCTGTGGTTACTAATCAATTTCACACCTTGAGCTGAGGGACTTTTACCTGTTATAGAGGAGAGTTTTGACAAATAGTCACATTAAAGTGAAATAATTCAAGACTGCCAGTTTATTTATAAACAACTCTATAACTTCTAGAATAAGGCAGAATTCTATAATTCTAAAAGCTAATGCCATTAATTTAATAGAAAATGTCATAGTAGTTCAATGATAACAGATCCGTCATATTCTTCAACCTTGAAGATTATCAACAATTTTTGATATCTTCAGCAAGGTGGAAAAAAAAAAGTAAATTAAAAGTGTGTGTACCCTCACTTCACTGCTATTACCTTTTTTCAAAACTGCAATTACGCTCTCCTGGTATTACTACAGTATTGCCCTTTACTCTTTGTTCTGATTTTGATGTCTCTAACACAAGTAATTCTCCACACAGCTGTCAGGTTTTACCACATCCCAATTTAAAACTTTTCAAAGTCTTCTCATTTAAGTTTGTGTGAAGCTTAATTTTTTACAAAGGAATGATGTCACCCGAATTTTCCTTAAGTCTCAAACTTTTCTGTTCTTTGTTGTTAATGTGCATGGAACATTTTTGATATATTTTTAATTTTTTTCCATTTCATTTAGTTATAATTGACAAATAATAGTTGCATATATTTAGGATGTACATCATAACATTTTGTTATAGTATACATTGTGAAATGAGTCTCACAATCAAGCTAATTAACATATCTATCATTTTTGTTGTTGTGAGAACACTTCAGGTGTATTTGTTTATAAATTGTCAAGTCTGCAGCACATTGTCATTAACCACAATCACCATGCTGTATATTAGATCCCCAGAACTATAACTTAACTAACTATACTTAAAACTATACTGTAACTTCTAACTTACTGTAACTATACCTAGCTATACTAATCTTGTAACTGAGTTTGTACCCTTAACCAACAACACCCCATTTCCCTCACTTCTCAGCCCCTGACTACTATTTTACTCTCTGCTTCTATGAGTTGAATTTTTAGATTTCACATATAAGTGACATTATACAGTATCTGTCATTCCGTGCCTGGCTTAGTGTGGCGTATTCCAGGTTCAATCATATTGAATATATTGAAATCCTTCTATTTTAAGTGTGAATATATAATGGAAAATAACATATAATTTGTATTATACATATATAATGTCATATGTGTGTAATTTTCCACGTGTGTGTTATGAACACACCATGAAGTCGTGTTTTTCCACAATGTCAGTTTTATTCCGTCATAAAGCAAAGTTAAGTCACAATTATAAAGCAGATACAGGATTGCAAAGTCAATGTGATTAAACTTGGCTTCCTACCCAGTACACAGAGCAGGAGGGAAGACAAACCCACAACAAACAAGATAATGGAAGGATGTAGGAAGTGAAGGAACCGTGCACGCAGTTAAGATAAGGCCTTGATCTGGTCCGGGTCAGCTCTCTGCAGGCACTTACTGTTTCTTATGTTCAAGCAGTGAAGGGTCTCAGTTCTAATCTGAGATCAGTGGGGCAGAGTCTTTGGAGTCAGCTGCCTTTTTAAAGTCGCCAGAGAGGTCATGTCTAAAGAGTCTGACAGTTTGCTGCCAAAATCCTCCCTATTTATATATTTATTTATATTTAAAGATTTTATTTATTTATTTGACACAGAGAGATCGCAAGTAGGCAGAGAGGCAGGCAGAGAGAGAGGAGGAAGCAGGCTCCCTGTTGAGCAGAGAGCCCAATGCGGGCCTCAATCCCAGGACCCTGAGATCATGACCTGAGCCAAAGGCAGAGGCTTTAACCCACTGAGCCAACCAGGTGCCCAGAGTATAACAACTTTACAAGTAGCTGAAAATAAGCAAAAAGCCCAAAACAGAGGACTGTTAAGTAAATTATGATATGTCCATTCAACTCAAGTTTATGCAATCATTAAGTTATTATTGTGTAGAAAAAGGAAAATGAGGGTGCCTGCGTGGCTCAGTTGGTTAAGCATCTGACTCTTGATTTCCGCTCAGGTCATGATCTTGGGGTCATGAGATAGAGTCCTGCGTCATCAGACTCCTCACTAAATGTGCAGCCTGTTTAAGATTCTCTCTCTCTCTCCCTCTGCTCCTCCTCCACTCTCTGTCTCTAAAAAAGAGAAAGGAAGGAGGGAAGGAAGGAAGGAAGGAAGGAAGGAAGGAAGGAAGGAAGGAAGGAAGGAAGGAAGGAAGGAAGGAGGGAAGGGAAGAGAGAGAAAGAAAGGAAGGAAGGAAGGAAGGAAGGAAGGAAGGAAGGAAGAAAGAAAGAAAGAAAGAAAGAAAGAAAGAAAGAAAGAAAGAAAGAAAGAAAGAAAGAAAGAAAGAGGAAGAGAGAGAGAAAGAAAGAAAAAGAGAAAGAGAGAGAGGGAGAAAGGAAGGGAGGGAGGGAGAGAGGAAGAGGGAGAATGGGAGAGAGGAAAAGAAAGAAAATGGAAAATAAACTAACTGGAAAGTGGGGACATAAACTGTGTATATCCCAGATTAATAGATATGTAAGCTCTATACAGAGAGAAAGAATGAATGAAAGGAGTCCCTCAAACTAGAAATGATGCAAATGTTCTTCAGAGGGTGAGGATTAAATGAACTGTGATATGTCCATTCCATGGAATACCACTCAGCAATAAAGAAGAATGAACTCTTTATATAAGAACCTGGATGGGGGCGCCTGGGTGGCTCAGTTGGTTGAGCGACTGCCTTCGGCTCAGGTCATGGTCCCAGAGGCCCCGGATCGAGCCCCACATCGGGCTCCCTGCTCAGTGGGAGGCCTGCTTCTCCCTCTCTCACTCCCCCTGCTTGCGTTCCCTCTCTTGCTGTGTTTCTCTCTGTCAAATAAATAAATAAAATCTTTAAAAAAAAAAAAAAAAAAGAACCTGGATGAATCTCAAGGGCATTGTGCTGACTAAAAAAGCTAATCTTGAAAGGTTATAGACTGTACAAGTCCATTTATATAACATTCGCAAAATCACAGAATTACAGAGATAGAGAACAAATTAGTGGTTGCCAGGGGCTAGGGATGGGACAGGGAGGGGCAGGGTGACCACAAAGGAGCAGCAGGACAGAGATCTTTGTGTTAATGGGACAGTTGTATATTGATTGTGGTGATGGTTATATAAATCTACATGTGATAAAATAACAGAATTATAAGTGCACACACACAAATGAGTGCATGGAAACTGGGGAAATCTGAATAAGGTCTATGGATGGTACTGATATCAATTTCCAGGTTATGATTTTTGTATAGTTAAGTAAGATGTTACTATTGGAGAAAACTGGGTGAAGGGTACATGTGACCTGTCTGTATAGTTTTACAACTTTCTCTGAATATATATTATTTCAAAATAGAAGCTTAAAGAAAATCCTCTATAGAGAGAAAGTGAAATAAAACACCCTAAGGTTTAAATAGCAATTGTGTCAAGATGGTAGAATTATTACTGCTAATTTTTTTGTCATTTAAAATTGTCTTTTGGGGGCGCCTGGGTGGCTCAGTCGTTCATTAAGCATCTGTCTTCCGCTTGGGTTATGACTCCAGGATCCTGGGATTGAGCCCTACATCAGGCTCCCTGCTCGGCGGGAAGCCTGCTTCTCCCTCCCTCACTCCCCCTGCTTGTGTTCCCTCTCTTGCAGTGTCTCTCTCTGTCAAATAAACAAATAAAATCTAAAAATAAGCAAATAAATAACAAGTAAATGAAAATAAATAAAATTCTCTTTTTAAATGTCTTGTAATGAATTAAACATTTTGAAGAAATACAAAATCGTTGTTATACATTTGTAAAATACGTAGCTAACATAGCTTGCACTGTACTTATTTCATCTGAAGCCTTCTTCCCCATCTTCCCCGTTCTCCTCCCCATCTTCTCCACTCTGATAGATTGGGGTGATTGGTGCAGCACTGGGCCCACAAATGGAGGGTTTAACATAAAAACACAGAATTTTACGTCAATCAGCACTGCTGCTAAACCACTGAGTCACCCCAAATAAGGCTTGTAACCAAGTATGCAGATATCCTGGAATCAGGCAGAAGGCTACTCACCCTCAAAGATGGGGCAAATCTTCCTCCAGGCGGTGACACCTCCCTGGCTAGTGTACTGGCCCAGTGCTGTCTCCAAGAGGAAAACAGGAATGCCACAGGTAAAGAGGAAGATGAGGTAGGGGATGAAAAAGGCACCTGTGGGTGGGAAACAGGCTTTCCATTACCTGGCACTAGCCTTCTCATGGTCCACATTCGTCTCCTCCCATCACCACCCCACACTGCCAGTCAGAATCCCCAAGGGTGCGGGACATGCAAAACTGCGGGGACATCCCTTCAGACATCTGGAACCCCAGCAGAGATCAAGAGTCACCATTTTACCCAACCAGCCCTTTCTTTCACTCTGAAAGTTTCAATCTCTACCTACCAAGGTCTGCTCCCCATCGAATATCAATGAATACTTCAATTACACATACCGTGGCAATAGCAAGGAATTCATTGAATAATGGACGTCCAGGAACATCAACATAGCCCACAGACTATAATTCCTTTCAAGGAAATGACTGTTTTTAATGCTAGTTAGAGACCTTCAGCAGACTGAAATCAGATTTCCCTTTGGTAATCCTTTCTGCTTCAGTTTTTGTTTTGTTTTGTTTTGTTTAAGATTTTACTTATTTAACACAGAGAGAGATCACAAGTAGGCTGAGGCAGGCAGAGAGAGCAATCACAAGTACGCAGAGAGAGCAGAGGAAACAGGCTCCCTGCTGAGCAGAGAGCCCCATGCAGGCCTCGATCCCAGGACCCTGAGATCATGACCCGAGCAGAAGGCAGAGGCTTTAACTCACTGAGCCACCCAGGCACCCTGCTTCAGTTTTCACAATCCTTTCTGCTCAGCTTTCTGCTGAGACAAGCGTACTGATGCTAGGAACATTGGCATTTTCTCTGCTGTGAACCTCTATCTGTTGCCAAGGTAGACAGAGGAGTTCACAGAGTACCAGAGAAAAGAGAACCACACAGAGAGAGAAAGATCCAAATATCTGCAGGGTGTCCACTTCTAGCTTTCAACTGAGTGCTGGTCCAATCACAAATAAACACATATGTCTGAGGAAACTACCCAAGGTAAGGGAAAGAACCGTTCAAACAGTTGGAGAGTGGTGGTGCTCACACAGGGCTGGGAGAGGACTGGCTCCCAAAAGCCAAACTGGATAGTCCCAGAACTCACATGGCTTTGGAAAGAGAAGGCATTTCCCCAGAAATGGGGAATATTTAGCTCTAGATTGAGCACAACTCTGCTTCTAACAAATCTTAGAAGTAAAACCCCAAAGTATCAAATAACTTCGCTGGTTTCAAACAAAGCTCAAGAATATTTATAAGGCGGGGCGCCTGGGTGGCTCAGTTGGTTGGGCGACTGCTTTCGGCTCAGGTCATGATCACGGAGACCCGGGATCGAGCCCCACATTAGGCTTCCTGCTCCGCGGGAGGCCTGCTTCTCCCTCTCTCAGTCCCGCTGCTTGTGTTCCCTCTCTGGCTGTGTTTCTCTCTGTCAAATAAATAAATAAAATCTTAAAAAAAAAAAAAAAGAATATAAGGGGAGCACCTCGGTGGCTCAGTCGGTTGAATGACTTCTTTCAGCTCAGGTCTTGATCTCAGTGTCTTGGATGGAGGCCTGCATCAGGCTTCCTCCCTGCTCCACCAGAGTCTCCTTCTCCCTCTGCCCCTCCCTCCACTGCACCCTCAGCTCATGCTTGCGCTGTCTCTCTCTCTCTCTCTCTCTCTCTCTCTCTCTCTCTCTCTCTCATTCTCTCTCTCACACTGAAATAAATAAATAAAATCTTAAAAATATATTTACGGGGGCACCTGGGTGGCTCAGTCGTTAAGTGTCTGCCTTCAGCTCAGGTCATGATCCCAGAGTCCTGGGATCAAGCCCCACATCAGGCTCCTTGCTTGGCGGAAACCTGCTTCTATCCTCTCCCACTCCTTCTGCTTCTGTTCCCTCTCTCACTGTCTCCCTCTCTGTCAAATAAATAAATAAAATCTTAAGAAAAAAAAGAATATTTATAGAAATACAAAAATACTCAGCACCCAATTAAGCGAAAATCACCAGGTCCGGCATCCAATGAAAAATTACCAGGAAAGGGGTGCCTCGATGGCTCAGTTGGTTAAACATCTAACTCTTGATTTTGGCCCAGGTCATGGTCTCAGGGTCATGGGCTTGAGCCCCGTGTTGGGCTCCACACTCAGCACAGAGTCTGCTTCTCCCTCTACTCCTCCCCACGTTCGTTCCCTCTCACTCCTCTTAAATAAATGAATGAATGAATGAATAAAAGTCTTTTTGTAAAAATTACCAGGAAAACAAAGAAGCAGAAAAATATCACTCATAATGAGTAGGTAAATCAATTGATTGAACCCAGCCCATAGCTTACACTAATAAGCAGATATGGACGCTAATATGAGTATTATAATTGTGTTCTATATAGTCTATATAGTCAAAATGTTAGAGATGTGAAAGATCCTGAAAGCACCTAGAATGTCTAGAGATGAAAACCACGGGAGCACCTGGCTGGTTCAGCTGGTAGAGCATGTGACTCTTAGTCTCAGGGTTATGAGCTGAAGCTCCATGCTGGGCATGAAGCCTACCTAAAAGAAAAAAAATTAGAGGTGAAAACCACAATGTTGTGAGATGAAAAATACGTTGGGTGGGATTAGTGGCAGATTAACAGCAGAAGAAAAGATCAGTGAACTTGAACCATAGAGTAGAAACTATCCAAAATAAAACAGAAAAGAGGTTAAAGGAAAAAAAAAAAAGGTGTCCATGAGCTATGGGGCAATTTCAAAAAGTCTAATATACCATCAAGTGAGGTCCCTGAAGGAGATAAAAAAACGGGGGTGGAGGGGAGGGGTCAGAAAAAATTTGAAGAAATAACGGGTGAAATTTTTCCAAATTTGATGAAAACTGTAAATCCACATATCCAAGAAGCTCTATCAGCCCAAGATAAGAAACATGAAAAACACTATAACAAGGCACATCATAATCAAATTATTTAAACCAGTGACTAAGAGTTTTTAAGAGGAAATCTTAAAAGCAACCAGAGAGGGACACCTGGGTGCCTCAGTCAATGAAGCATCTGCCTTCAACTCAGGTCATGATCCCAGGGTCCTGGGATCGAGTCCCACATCGGGCTCTTAGCTAAGTGGGGAGTGCTTCTCCTTCTGCCTGCTGCTTTCCCTGCTTGTGCTCTCATTCTCTGACAAATAAATAAATAAAATCTTAAAAAATAAAAATAAAATTAATTAGAAAAAAAGACACATATGTACAGTGGAACAAAGATAGGGTGATGTGAAATTTCTCATCGGAAACAATGCAAATGAGAAGACAGCAATAGGAGAGCACATTAGTTAAGTACTAAAGGAAACAAGAAACTGTTAGCTAGACTCCCAATAAAAATACCATTCAAAAACTAAAGTGAAGTAGTGCTTCTGAAGACAAGCAAAACCTGAAAGAATCCACCACTAGAAAATCTGCACTATAATAAAGGTTAAAGAAAGACCTTCGGGCAGAGGGGAATATGATGCTACACAAAGGAACAAAGAATGTTAGAAACAGTAACTACATACATAGATAAACATCTAAGAATTTTCTCTTATCACCCAAATCTCTTTGAAACATAACTGACCGGTTACACAATATGAGGTAGAGTTTATAACATATGAAAAAGTAAAATGTGTAGCAACAAGAGCACAGAAGTCAAGAGGAGAGAGATGGAAATTGATTATTGTAAGCTTCTTATATGTAAAGCAATATAATATAACTGATAAATTAAAAATGCATGCTACAAAACCTGAAAGAGTCATTCAGGGGCGCCTGGGCGGCTCACTTGGTTAAGCGTTTGCCTTCGGCTCAGGTCATGATCCCAGCATCCTGGTATGGAGTCCTGCATGGCGTTGGGCTCCTTGCTCAGCAGGGACCTGCCTTCTCCCTCTGTGTCTGCCCTTCCCCCTGTTTGTGCCAGCTCTCTCTCTCTCTCTCTCTGACAAATAAATAAATGAAGTCTTTAAAAAACATAAAATAAAACAAAGCATTCCACTAATGTAACGAAGACTTGTGGCTAATAAGCCCTCAAGGAAGAAAGCCAACAGCGAAATAATAAAAAAATATCCAATTAAGTCGAAAGAAAGCAGAGAGATAGGAAAAGGGGAACAAAGAACTGGGAGGACAAATAGAAAACAAATAGTAAGATAACTAATTTAAACTTAACTGTATAAACTTACCTAGGTAATTGCTTTAAATGGAAATCATCTAAACATCCCAAATAAAAGACAGAGCTTGTCAGAGGGGCTTCAGAACAAAAACTAGCAAGACTCAGCTATAGGTTGCTTAAAAGAAATGCACTTTAAATATCAAAACATGAAAAGAAGGAAATCCTGCCTTTTGAGATAACATAGATGGACTTTGAGGACATTATGTTTTCAGAGACAGAATGAGAATCATTGTATATTCCAGGTGGTAGACAGCATTCCCCATCTGCTGGCCCGGATGGCGGGAGACATTGGCTCTCCTCTGCTTCGGCCTTTAACTTCCTGGGGAACCTAAGCAAGTGTGCTTTCTCCTTTGTGTTTCTCATTAGCAAAGCAAGGAGTAGAGTAGGGATGTCAGGTCCCTTCTGGACCTGATCGCCCACTTTGTTGTCATCCAGGTTCCCTTTGCTCATGTCCTAGTCCCAAACCAGTAACGTCAGCCGAGACACCAGAGGCCTGTCCACCATAAGCTCAGTATTCCAGCAAATTCTGTATGTTCTCATTCACATGTGGACCTGAAAAAGTCAAATCTGGGGGCGCCTGGCTGGCTCAGTCAGAAAAGCACATGATTCATGATCTGAGAGTTGTGAGTTCAAGCCCCATGTTGGGTGAGGAGATTACTAAAACAAACAAACAAACTTTAAAAAAATAAAAATAAAAAAGCCAAATTTGAGGAATTAAACGGTAGATTGGTGATCACCAGCGGCTCAGGGATGGGAGAAATTTGGAGATAAACTTACAGCCATAAAACAAACAAGGTCTGGCAATCTAATATACACAGCAGGATGCCTACAGTGAATGACACCATTTCATACATTTGAAAGTTGCTAAGAGAATAGATTGGAAGGGTTATCACCAAGAAAAGATGATTTATGTGAGGGAATGGAAGCGTCAAATAACCTGATTGTGGTAATCTTTTCACAGTAGACACATGTAGATACACATTGATAATATCTCAATAAAACTGGAAAGACATATTAAAACAAAAAACAACAGGTCTGTGGTTGCACCCAGACAGGCGAGTAAAGGTAAGAGTTGGGAAAAAGGGACCAGAGGGAACCTGGGGGCGTTATGAATATGTTCATTATCTTGATTGTGCAACGGTTTCATGGGTGTATCCGTGTCAAAACTTATCAAACTATCTGCTTTAAATAGGTACATTTTGTTGTAAATTAGTTATAGTGTAATAAAACTATTTAAAATGGAAGTTAATGGAAACTAGCATTCTGCAGTCCTTCACCTTCTAGATCTCTGGCTTGTAGTTTACCTGTCCCTAAGTCACCCTGAGAAAAGCACCTGATTCCCACAGGGCAAAGAAATAAATATCATAAGCACCATAGACTAATCAGTCTGTAAATCAATCCAAGACTTACTGAGCAGGAAAGGGAAATTCTGGAAGAGAGAACTCAGTAGCCCCTGTGAACAGTTACGGCTCAGAGTTGAAAACACGGCAGAAAAAGAAAGAGAGCAGAGAGAGAAAGACAGAGAGAGAGAGAATTTTCAGCCCAGCTCTAGCCCCTCCTCCCCACCTTTATGCTACGTGCTCCTTCCCAATAAATGGAGCCAATGTTTAATCTCAGCCGGTTCCATGGTGGGCTCTGCTCCCCTCGTCCTCTGCCTCTGTGAGCACATGGGCAGCTGGACACAAGGGGCAAGGTCCACACTTGATAAGCTGAGCCATTGGCCGTAAAAGGGGAAGGGGTCAGGGGAGTGATGGGCCCCAGAGGGACCCAGGGGCAGATTTGGGGGTCCTATGGGGCACCCGGCCCCCTTCCCTACCCAGACCCAGGTCACCACGATTAAAAAAGATGGTGCTAGTCCTGGAGATGGAGGAGGGACATCAGTGACCTGCTCCTGCAATCCGGCGGGTTAATCTCCTTCCCCAAATTCTGAAGGGTCCTGGCATGTGTCCCCATGTCCCCATGCGATGCGGGAGGCCACATGTCCAACTTAGAAAGGAATCACTCTGCAGGCCACCCTTCTCCAAAGGAACCCATTCTGTGCTGTCCTCTGTAATGTTCCAGCGAATATTCTAAAAGCCTCCTGAGGAACCCAGCGTGGTGAGCGTATGTGAGCCACTCTATGCCAGAATCAACACTATTCTAACCACTACTGGGGGTTGAGTCATTCACTGACAATAATAACAAACCATCACACACTGCTAAAATAGCAATCATTATTCTTATGTGGAGAAAAAAAGTCCACCTCGTTTCCCTTTGTTCTTTAAACTAACAAGCAGCATCAAGGCGGATCAGTCTTCCCCAGGCCAGGTACTATTTAGTCCTCTTTGCGTTGGTGTCCCTATGGCCTCTCTCCCTATGGGCTAGGGCTGCCCTCCCCCCACAGCCTGCTGCTCTAAGATCCCTATTCCTAGAGATCTCGCTGTGGGATATTCTATTGTAGCTTCACATGGGGTGTCCAGGAACTCCCGGGCTGGAGGAACTCGGTCTGCCAGCAGCCAGGGTCCAGGGAGCTACAGAAACCCCAGCTGAAGGCTCACGAAGGATCTGGGTGTCTGGGGACTGAAGATCAGAAGGGAGGAGGGTTGGGAGGGGGACAAGGATAAAGGAAGCTTCTGTCCTGTGTTCTATGACTAGCAAAGGGTGTTCTATGACTAGCAAAAACCAACTATTCCTTGCTCAAGTGACCGCTACTCTTGGTTTTCAGCAACCTTGACTTAGAAATTAAGTATAGGGGCACATGGCTGGCTCAGTTGGAGGAGCAAATGACTCTCTTGATCGCAGGGTCATGAATTCAAGCCCCACATTGGGTGTACAGACTACTTAAAAATAAAATCTTAGGGGCGCCTGGGTGGCTCCGTCGTTAAGCGTCTGCCTTCGGCTCAGGTCATGATTCGGGTGTCCCAGCATTGAGCCCCGCATCAGGCTGCCTGCTCAGCAGGAAGCCTGCTTCTCCCTCTCTTACCCCTCTGCTTGTGTTCCCTCTCTCGCTGTGTTTCTGTCAAATAAATAAATATAATCTTTAAAAATAAAATAAAATCTTAAAAATAAGTACAAGTACATAAATCAATATAATCTTTTAAAAAAGAATTAAGCATAAAATGGTTAGCAGATGATCTGTTTTCGTCTGGGCTGAGACTGGTGGGCATGTAATTTACATTCCCTCCTGGCAGAGTTGAGTCTTATAACCAAAACCCTCTCCTATCACCTTCCCCCAATATCATGCCTTTTGAGTTATCCAGAGACGTCTCATCCCCATGACTTAGAGCTTAGAGGACAGGCCCCACGGAAGGTCATGTATGCATTTCCCCCGGGGAGCTGAGGGTGCGGAGCTTGAGAAATAGTTCAAATGCACAGTGTCTTCGGTCACTTGGCCAGGCAGGAGACTCAGTCCCAGCACCACTGGCCGCATGGGGCACATTGTCATTCCTCTTCAGCGCTCATTCTGGCTTCTTCCTAGCCAGGAGGGAGAACACACAGCAGATGTGCACTCTGCCTGCTCCCAAGTTTGGCCCAAGTAACCCATACTTCCTATTTCTAATTATTTTTTGCCCCCATTATCTCGAACCCACTGCAAGTAGTCATTGCCCCGGCCTCCTGGTGTGACTGCTCCAACCAGGTCAACGAATGGTCCCCATGCCACCAAAGCCAACACTCCATTCTCCTCCATAACTTTCTTAACCTATCTGCAACATCTGATGTCATTGTCCCTCTGGCCTCCCTGACCTCACCACGCTCCCTGCCTCCCAAACCACTTCACGATCCTGGTGGTCATCCTTCTGCACAGGTGTCTCCGCTGCCCCCTGCTGTTCCCTCCTCTTCCCCCACTCCTTGTTCTCTCCTCTCACCGTGAAAAGTCTAATCACCTTCCGATTTATATCCCCCATCTGTAACGCTCTCACAGACTACAGACTCCTATGTTTGACTGCCTTGTGGACAGCTCCCCTCGGATAGCTGAGAGAGAGCGTTCAGTGTTCCCAAAACACAACTCCTTATTTTCTTCCGAGCACCTGCTCCTCTCGTGGCCTTCCACATCCCAGCAGAGGGATCGTCCTTCGTCCTCAGCACTCAGGCTGCCACCCTTGGACTGCTGAGACCAGAGAGCAGCAGTGGGGGTGACAAGAAGTGTCAGATTCTGCCTACGTCATGGTGGGGTGTGTGTGTCTCCAGTCTCAGGCATTCTGGATGTTGAGGCAGCCAGAGTGCAGAGAGCACAGCTGAAGGCTCTGTCGGCAGCCAGAGTGCAGAGAGCACAGCTGAAGGCTCCTGTTCAGAAGCACCCAGAATCTGGGTAGTTAGGTAGATCCAGCAGCTGGGGAGAGGGAGGAATCACGGACAACTCTAACATTTTCAGCCTCGTACTGGTCTGCTTCTGCCCTGACTCCTATACACTGAGTTCCCAACAGCAACCAAAGAGATTATTTTAAAATGTAAGTTCATCGGGGTACCTGGGTGGCTCCGTAGGTTAAGCGTCTGCCTTCGGCTCAGGTCATGATCCCAGGGTCCTGGAATCGAGGCCCATGGTGGGCTCCCTGCTCACCGGGGAGTCTGCTTCTCCCTCTCCCTCTGCCCCTTTTCCTCCCCTGCCCCTCCCCGCTTGTGCTCTCTGCTCTCCCTGGTGCTCTCTCTCTCTCACATAAATAAATACAATCTTTAAAAAATAAAATGTAAGATCATGCCATCCTGCTCAAAACCCTGTCCCATGTCCGCACATCACTAGAGCCAAAGTCGAAGTCTCACGTAACTGACAAGGACCTCCGTGATGTGCCACCCCATCCTATTCACTTCTCTGACCCCAGGTTCTATCGACTGCCTTCCTCACAACTCCTCAAACAAGCCAGTCAGCCTCTTGCTTTATGACCCTTAAATCTTTTGTGTGCTCTGCTCAGAGTGCTTTTACCCTCAATATCCACACGGTCAACTGTCTCACTCCTGGCAAACTTTGGCTCACATGTTCTCAGTGTCCCCTCCCCTCAATGCCCCCACACACTCCTGATCCCCTTTACCCAGCTCTCCTTGGTTTTCTTCCGTAGCTCTCCTCAACTTCTGATATACTATATAATTTTTCCATTTATTACATTTCTTAAGTATTATCTGTCTTCCTCCTCTAGAACTAAGCCCCACAAGGACTGGGAATTGTTCTCTTCTGTTTTTACATGGATGCCAACAATTTAAAAGAATTCTGGGCAAATGGAATGTAGCCAGTAATTGCTGTTGAATGACAGGGGTGGGGCTTGGTGGCTGTGTGCCCCGGGGAATGAGACTCTAGAAAGCTGTTAGGCTGGCCACAGGGTTTGGACAGCATGGGTGGGGGGGGGGGGATGGTTGAGACAGTCATGGCTTGCATCCATCTCCCTGAAGAGCCTACTAGTTGCTTTTGACTTGAGATGGGCTTCTTTCTTTCTTTCTTTCTTTCTTTTTTTTTTTTTTTTTG